>JAKTUB010000295.1:0-52430 GCA_030556465.1 Metschnikowia picachoensis
CCAAGATACACTACATCGACTTTGTTTGACATTCTCTCCTCTAGCTATGGACTCAGTGGGCAATAATCAGCCAGGCCTTAACATCTCCTTCAACCCGATGAGTTCCGGCAGTATTGCTGCAACCAATTCCAGCGGCTACACTGCAGTCAATAGCGAAGACACTGATCCCGAATTAACGTACCAGTCGTCACTTATCCCTCAAGGTTACGAAAGCGGTTCTCAAGCAAAGCCTTATCAATACCATAATTCACCAAACGCACTTACTCAGAACAGAATATGGAATACCCGATCCAATAGCACCAACTCGCTGGGGCTTGCGTCGTCTCCTTCAATGATGAATGGTATGATATCTTCCCCACGAGGCGACAACCAAGGGATCCACTTGCCCAGTTTCATGAATAACTCCATCTTTGATTCGTCGAATTCAAGACAGAGCACCCCGGGAGGAGGCGGTCATAACCAATTCAGCAACGTTGATTACAGTCACATGAATGCAATGAAACCACCAACAAAAGACTCCATGGCAATTTCCCAACTGTACATGAACTATAGTCAGAATGTTCCAGGCCAGTTAATGGCCAATTATCAAAGAAAAAAGCAGCTGTCAATGAACACATCAACTCCGAGTTACAACTCGAGCATGATTAGTGTCTCGAGCTTTGACAATAGGTCCGCTTCTTCTGACGCAAAGGGTAACAGTCAGAACCTTACTGACAAGGTGTCCAAGCCATCATTTACTAGTGCACCCTCTTTTGATAGCTGCGACAGTGAGACAATAGAGATGTTGAAATCGGAACTTTTGTTTAAGAATCAGGTAAATGAGTCTTTGAAGGGCAAATTGAAATCTTTAGGTATTGATGAAGTACTGCCGTTTCCTGAGGACGAGTCACGTCTTGGTGAACAAATGAGCTTGCCAATGAACTATATGCAATTGTTTAGGGACCTTGTTCGCACGTTGAACGAAAGAACACAAGAGTTGAAAGACACCAAATCTAAGATTGAAGCAATTGTGGTAGGGGCTGTCATGACAAATGACAATCTGGTCGACTACTTCGAGGCATTTGATGCTCAGGATATCGCACATAGGATCACAAACAAATTGTCAGTCTTGCAATCAGAAAATGAAGCACTTTTGAATATGGTGAGCTACAGTAACAAGCAAAGTTTGTTGATCGAGATGGGTTTGTTGAAAAATGAAAACAAAATACTAAGGGATAGGTTGGGAGAGGAGGGCGCGGGAAAAAATTGAATGTCCATTCCTTGGATGATCAAAAATGTGGTGATGAAAAATATATTATAATACATGAATTACTTAAACGGGCATGCAGGAACTACAAACTACTAACCGTTCAGGGTAATGTGTTTTGCAAAACTCAGACAGCAAGAAGTTAATACAATGAAATGTGACCACACATATGCTGAAACCATCAGCACGGCACATCAAGCTCACGCGGTATTCTCGAAGTACCTGTCTTCTTTACGAATGACAGCAAGTCTCACTCTACTCGAAAAAGCGTTCTTCATTTGTTAGGTCTCGTAAACCATCTCATCTACCGGCAATTCACATTCGTCGCAAGGTGGTATTGTAAGAATACAAAAGGGCTTTTTCAGCGGAAACGTGCGCTTCAATTTGACGAATTCGCCATTTCTTCGCCCATGAGAAGTATCAAGAGTAGAGAAGACTCACGCGAGAAGAAAAGTATGTCAGAAATACATATCAAACTGCACCTGGTGACTCTATTAAAGGAAATTGAGGGTCGAATTCGGACTTTTTGTCACCTCCAAATTCGGCCATTCATCGCCAATGGGAAAGAAGGAAAAATAAGGTGGTGTCATATGAGACTGCAACATTCGATGACGATGATATGAGGGGAAAAACACTTTCGGAACTTAGAGAAGTGACACGCACGGGAAATATCAAAACGCGGAACTTGCTGTCGTAAGATATGGTCTTGGTTATGAGGCTGACTCATAGGATTCTGCTGATGATCCTGTCATCAATTACATATTGCAGATGCGAGAACGTCAACGGCTTCATATCCTAAGCATTCTTCGCACATACTTATCGGATATTCTCCTTCTAAAATTAGTGATGATAGCGCGAGAGACTGCGAGCAGGTGTTGTGCTCTTCCTAAGCTAATCAGACCATATGGAAGTGGAAAGCTTTGTATCGTGTCAACTTCAGAAAAGTCCCAAGAATTCTCTCCATGAGGCCCATTTGTCCAATTCCACGTCATATATGTATGCCATAGAATGCCGCAATGACAGTTGTAGGTACTGTGGCTTGTAGTCGTATATAAACATGACAAGAGCCCATGTGATCACAGCAAAGTATTTCCAGGTTTTGTTGTAAACCCTATTCTTCAATAATCTCTCCTGGCCAGCAGTCAATTTATCAAATGTCAAAGATTTGCCTCTAACAGATAGCACCGGCTGCCTGTAGTCCAAATATAGGTCGAGGAGAATCTTGCTAGAGGCTATCAAAACACGTGAAAAGCAGTAGAGTGTAACCTGGTGGGTTATTCCCGAATCGAAGTACCTGAAATGCTGTGAATACACAACAAACCCAGCGATGGCTCCCGCTAAAAATTTGACGAGGCCGTTTTTTTGGCCCAATAGCTGTTCCTGCTTAAGCAAATTGACCAATGTCTTGTATACTATTGCTAAGCCAGCCAACACTGTTGAATGCTCCTTGGTAGCTTTGAATACCTGCTTGAGCCTGGGTATGAGCGGGCCTGAACGATATAGCAAGTTAATAACCAAAGCGTGGGAGAACCTAATTTTCCCGCCGTATACAATCCCGTTCCGCGAGGACCGTAAGGTCTCGAGAAAAGGCCGAAAACAAGGATCAGTTAGTATGCTCATGGGCCTCGAACTATTTGAGTTCACTGATTGAACAACTGGTCTGGCGAGAAAAAGATTTCCTCAAGTGGTGCAACTCTATGCGTGGGCCGAGGAGTCGATTTGTGGGGTGCGGATCTCTATCGAATGAGTACAGCTTGGGCTTCGTTTTTACTCTACCCGAGGCCCTCAGTCGCGATTTATCGGCCTACTGAAAAAAACGAAGAGCAGGGAACGTGGACAGTTCTAGAGATTCTGAAGAACTAAATAAACTAAATATATTCTTCTTTGCAGTAGATATCTGTGTCAAGCTTGCCGCGATAAAATCTTATGGGCCGGCATTCCTTTTATCTATCTGTAGTAGTTTTCGAACTTTGCTCAGACTGTTTTTTAAGCGGACACCAATCGGACATTATAATCGAATGTATTGACGTCTCCCTCAATATTTGGCACGCTCCATGATTTCCTTTTTTTTTAGGATCGCGACATGTCTTATTTCAATTGTCTATCTTTTGTCAAGCTTCTGAAGCCCCACACTTCGGTAGCATAGAGGTCTTAAGCTTTTGTCACAGTTGATGAGGAACATGAAAGAGTCGGGCTCCCCACTTTACGTGATCTATGTTCCATCCAAAGCTTTGCATTGGCTTCATGGCGCTGCCTGGTTGTGCGTTTGCGAGCGCTGATGCTTTTGTCGCCAATTTGCATTATAGTCGCCAAAGCTTAGCATGTTTATGAAGACTACAGTCTTATTTTTTTTTCTTTTTTTTTGCCAGAAGAAATGCCTAACACTCCTATGCTTACCATATAATGCACAAGGTCGTCAATCAAAAGAATCGGTAAGTCTAAATTTTGAAGACGAGCCTTGGCTAGAAGTTTGTCCGTGTATGCCGCCTGCCACTTGGTGTGCTTAATTGCATGTGTTCGGTAAAAGTCACGTGCACTCAGGGTTGAGAACGAGTGAAGTGCTGCGCTTTCCACGGAGTTCTCACGGGTCGTCCCACATATTCAAAATGAATTGACAAGCCCAATTTTTACAACACAAATCCGTTCATGAAAGTTCTTTGTTATATCAAGTCTAATATACCGCAATTTGTTTCGCTTGTCTCTTCAATTTCTGGTGTGTGTCATTCCTGTTTAGCGCTTAGATATCTTTTTTTACATCTCAAATTTCCGCCAGCTGCCTCGTGCGAGCATTTGTGACTTTTTTTTTCCTGCTTCTAGAGCGCTCGTTTTTTCTTTGCACCAACCTCAGAAAAAAAAAGTCGACCCGAAAAATTTTATCACGGTGCAGAACCACAAGTTTAGAGAACAAGGCCGCCATCATCAGCAAAGCTTGCCATATTTGTTTCGTCCATCAACTGTTGAATTCACACGGCTTTAGATCCAATTTTAGTGATTTCTCCAAAAAAATAAAATTTCGAAATTGCGGATAAATAGCTTTCCAAACGTCTGTTCAACTGAGATCGTCTAAATAACGACAAAATGTCGATTTCGTACGCTAACGTTGCTGCCCAACCGCAAGCACCAAGAAGCGATTTGGATGAGGAATTAGTGAGCACTTCTGCATCCGTGCCAGACTCTCCCAAGCTCGCCGCGAATGAATCGGGTTCTACAGAGCCTGATTCTACCACTCTTAACGCTGACTCTACCTGTGCTGAAGTCGCCGATGATGCTTCTTCCGAACAAGTCTCTTCTGCTTCTGCCCCTGCCCCTGCCCCTGCCCCTGCACCAAAGGCTAAAAAAGTATTGACGCCTGCCCCTGTTCCTTCCAAAGCTGTGTGGGGCCCCACCGCGAGCGTGCCGGTGTCTCAAGTGGACGAGCACAAGTGGCCAACCCCAGATCAAGTGTCAGCTATCAAGCAGTCTCAAGAGAGCACCACCAAAGCTTCTCTTCCTAAGGATATCAAGGCTAACAAGTGGGTTCCAATTAGTGCAAAAGTAGTTTTGCCAAGTCCAAGGTCGTCGCAAGGCAACGGAGCTATGAATCAACTGAAGAACAAAAGGAAAAATAAGAGCACCAGAAAGGTGAAGCCCGCTTCAGCTCCTCCTTCCGGATATGAAGTCTCGGAAAAAAACGATGAAGTTGCACCCAAGGATGAGGAGGGCAATGAGTCAGATGAGAAATCAACTTCAACCACGGAGGCTGAGCAGCACCAGGACGTTGTTGATGCCGACTCTCACGCGCAGAATCAAAGCCAAACCGACAACAGACAACGCTTTAACCAGCAGCAGAAAACCTTCAGGAGATACAATCAAAGCGGGGCGCCCCAGGGAACTGCCAATGGTAGACCTCACGGTCAGCAACTGCAGCGTCAACAAGGTGGCTACTATCAGCAGTTTGTGCCTTCTCAATATCAAGGCAATAACAGACAGTTTAGATCGGGTAATGGTGGAAATGTCATGTATGGCAGAAACAACAGCAATGGCAACATTCATGCTGGTGGCCACTTTGCTGTTCCCAATGGTTTCCGCCCCATGGGCAATGGCCCATTTGTCCCACTTCCGCAACACCCGCAGCCAATGATGGCTCCAGGTATTCCTTACGGGCTTCCGCCGGTGCAGATACCACCCCCTATTAGTCCTAAACAAGACCCAGAGCAAGCATTAACGCAACAGATCGATTACTACTTTTCTTTGGAAAACTTGATTAGGGACGTTTACTTGAGGAGAAACATGGGAACTGAAGGCTGGGTTGAATTGGACTTGATCTTGAATTTTAAGAGGGTCAAGATTATCGTCAATGGTATCAAGAATGCTATCGAAGAATCTAGTGAGGAAGTGAAGGAAGAGAAATTGGACAAAGCTATTCTTACTGCCGTTCAGCAATGTCAAAACTTGGAGATTGGTTATTTGAACGGCAAGGATGACAATGATGCAAAGGCTACCGAGGTGCAGTTGAGAGTGAAGCATGATTTTGAGCAGTGGATCTTACCAGACAATTGAAGCTAGTCACTTTCGCGGCTAAATCTCTTCATTTTGCCTCGTACCTTTTACTTTTTTTTTTTTTTTTACCAGTCATCACGATTGCAACGACAAAATCCTCCCTTGTGTCATCTTACACGGCGCTCGCTTTTTTTGTTTATGGCAGTCGCCGCTGTTTGTACATACCTTCCACTCGCTATCATGTAAATGACGCGCTCTTTCGAATCATGGCACAGGCGATGGAAAAAATGGCTATATCATAAAAGTCTAGCGGAACTCATTTTGAACTCCTTAGCAGGACGGCCAAAATCAGAGCGGTCTAAGACGCGAAGTTAATAAAAGCATTTTCTAAAATTTGTAAGGATTTCAAGCACACGTCAAATTCGGGGGTATTGATCAAGACAACATTTCTCACAATATAGATATGTTAATTTATGATAAGACGCGTCTGGTGAGGAAATGGTTGGCTTCTGTGAAGAAAGTCGAAATTGCCTATTCGTGTTATCATACCAATTCCTTGCCGTCATCCTCGGAGGAACCAGAGGAGTCCAAGTTAGTGTGTGGAACCTCCAAACTCTTGATTATAAACGGCTCTGCGACAGTACCATCGAGGTAATCCAAGTCTTCCTGTGGAATAATATATCGCCAGACCCATTTTGCACAGATGGCGAAAAAGAACAAGACTCCTGGAAAGCCAACCGCAGCTGTAGTTAAAGTAATGACAAATTCAGCCACGCCCGCAATCACCTGCAATAGTAGATAGATGTAAAAATATTTCATCTTGTTTTTGGGAATCTGACTGATATCTTTCCAAAGGGGAAGCACATCGTGACCATTTTTTATATAATCTTCATCAAGAAAAAGAAATCTTATCTTGTTCACCACGGGCCCGCCGTGGAGTCCGCCAATACCCATGATGAAGAAAAGTCCACTTAACACTGCCTGAGGAATCAACCCCAAAAGTATCAAGAACGGGCCGCTCATCATAACAAACGTCAACGCACCTTGGCCCGTGTTAGTCACACGTTGCTCCACCACCGATTTTGGCTTCCCCGTCGCCAAGTCATGGACAACAAGAGATTCTGTGTGTAGTGGTGCCTGTGGAATCAAGCCGTTCGGAGCCGGGATACCGATGAGTCCCGAAATTCCAGTAGTGAGTCCCAAAAGCATAAAGTCCCAGTGGAACGATGCCGGTTTTTTCAATGGGAACTCCTTGGCCTGACACATAAGTGAGGACACATTGTGGTCGAAGTAGAAGAGAAATGTAAGGAGAATTGCAAACGGCACGGCGATAAATACGTCTGCAACCGAAATATTCTCGCCTGGCCAGAAATGAATGAACCACCCATGATCTCTGCCCACTTCCGTGGCCAGCGCAGTAGGCGCAAATGCTTTGGTCACAGGAAGACGGGCCAAAGACACTTTTCCCAAGAAGCCACCAAAGTGAATAAATCCTGTGAAAAATATCACTGCCATCGGAACACCATAGTCGGCAAAAACTTTCCTGACCTTCGGCCTAAAGTAGTGCAACTGTGTGCCAAAGACGCCCGAACCAAGGCCAAATATGACCATTAGTAAGCTTATCATCACGGAGCAAAAGCCTGCTGCAGCCCCGTCATCGTGAAACTGTTTGTTGAGCATCTGCACGGCCTTCTGACAGTACACTATGCAGATGAAAAAGCCAAACACTTCGCACGAGAAATTGGACACGATTTTCATGAACAGCACCCAGTTGAACAAAGCAATGGCAAAATGCATCACCATCGACCAGAGATATATCCAACACATAAAGGGGAAGTAAGGCGTGCCGCGCGGCGTCATGATGTCGTACACGGTATAGCTGAAAATTGAGATCGGACCAGTCACTCCAACAATACATAGCGGCTGTCCCGAAAAGAGGCCAAACACCACTCCCGCCAATGCGGAGCTCATGAGCACCTCGTTCACACCATACAGGTTGTTCGTGCGGTCAAACATGTCTTGTGCAAACGCGATCGCCGGAAGCAAATTGGTGAAAAATATGTACACCACAGATGGTATCACCCTGTAATTGTAGGCATCCTTGAAGTCCGAAGCATAGTAGGGGAGCCTATTTCGGAGGTCATTATAGATCCCGCGGCCCAAGCGTCGTGGCGAGAACATGGCATGAAGGTTTGCTTTGAGATTGGCCAGTTCTTTCTAAGGATAAATATGAGCAGGTTGCGGGGTTTGATGTGCTCTGAGAGTGTAAGGGAAATCCGGAAACAGAGTCTAATTTTTGTGAACTAAGAGTGAATATAAAATGAAAATCACTTTTCCGACAGAATGTAAAATGGGACTCGTCCAACAAGTATATGTTGATGGCGGACCAAGAGCAACACGATGGCGTAGTGCATAGGTTGGTTGCAGAGGCTGACACGAACTAAGTATGTATAGTGAGGCCCACGTGAAAAGAGCACACGCTCGTAACTGCAACATTTCGAGATCTGAAACTGCCAATTCGCCACCTCCCCCTTTTCCAATGAGACTGCTCTAGGTCTTGACTTTTGAACTCTGGGATATTTTTTGCCATCGTAAATTCATGCGTAGGGCTGATGTCACAATCGATGAGCCACGAGCCAACATTCGCTGATGCGCATGATGATACCATCCGTTGTCTATCTCCTTACCGCTGTCATTCTCCATTTTGAGAGACGGCGAATTTATGATACAGTCGAGGCTGCTCAGAGATTGATAGCTACAGCATTTGAATTGTCTTTTAGGATGGAATTTCTTCAGAATGTTCTCATTTACCGTTACACACTCATTGCTAGAATAATGCATCTGCGCGTGGGCTGTGAAGCTCATGCACAATGATCAAGATTGTACGAAACAAATAACCCACACATGAGAACTTCTTAGGGGGATACTTGATTAGTAAGCCCGATTGTCACACTCGAATCTCTGTGGTCTTTTTTGGCCGTTAAATAACAAAGGACTGATTTAAACGGACATTTTGCAGATTTTATTTTAGAGTTGTATGCTGATATCCAATAAGAATCCCTTAATTTCGCGCCCAGTATTATTATTTTATCTAAACACAAGCTTATGACCAATGTATGACCTTTTGCCATCAGACGAGAGGATGTGTAATTCAAAAGTTATCTTGAAGGCGAAAGATTCCTGCTTAACTGTCTCTGGCCTCAAGGTAAATAATTGTGGCAGTCCTTAATCACATGTATTAAGCAAACACAAACAAAAAAAGAAAACGGAAGGAAATCTGTTCTTGATGCTTTCAAAGGTACCAGAATATGAACGTTCGCTATCTACTGAGAAACAAAAACACTGCAATATGCTTGTCCCATGCACCGATGAACTTTCGAAAGGAGGTCAAAAAAATTGAGATTAGCATGTTCGGCGCCAGAAAATGATTCACAAAACGTCTAACCCACCAGGCCATGTTTCATATGGTGAAAGTATTCGTTCCCGGGTAGATTGAAAGCATCTGTTAAAGCACAGAATCTTCAACCTTTCGTTTGCTGTTGAGGAATTTACGTGACCGCATTTTCACAATAGTATCAAGTAGTGATGATCAAGTGTAGAGCCACTGTTTGAGAGGTGATTTGAACAATAACAGAAAATGACATGACTTAATATGAAAGTAGTCCTCACTTCTATTTGTCACCGAGCTCTTTTCTTCGATGTCCCTAAGTGACTCAGCAAAATATATGACAACTTACCTGCGAGTATCACTATCATCTTACACTCCTTAATCTTATCTCTCACCTCAATTCTTGATTTGAATGATTTTAAGCATATAAACACCATGTCAGACCCTAGATATAGCAATTACACGATAGTCCAGCAAAGCACCCGGCCTTCCAAAGTATATTGACATCTTTTGTTCATGATAGAGATGCGAGAAATGTGAAATGTGTCTCGAGCCAAATTAGGTGTGACAGTTGCCGCTTTGGGATGTTTACAGCCGCGCATGTTTTTGATTTCCTGCATTATGCGCACCGCGTTTTTTTCAATCCTCCATCACCAAATCATTGACAACCTGACTGAATAAACAAAGAAAACAGCCGCACAAGCCACCAGAGTCAGATATCTTCGAACGCGCACATTCGATATAGTGAAAATAGAAGCCTCAGAATCTGATATGAAAAAGCTAGGTGGAAAATTACGACGATTTAGCAATATTTTCGGTATTTTCTTCCAGCTTGACCTAAAATCTTTAAACACCGCCGACAACATATAAGGTCCCTTGGCCCAGTTGGTTAAGGCGTGGTGCTAATAACGCCAAGATCAGCAGTTCGATCCTGCTAGGGACCATTTTGTTTTTGTTTTTGAACCGTTTCATGCCTTTGTATTTGGTTGGACAGGCCGGACGTGCTGAATAGTCACCTGAGCTGCCTTTTATGTGCTCACAAGATATTTTGGCCATACACATTGGCGCAGGAAGGCACTCGGTACAAAAGACACTGCAATAAAAAAAGCTTTTACATTCTGCTCTTCGGAAGAGCAATATTCTTGATGCTTCGCGTGTGATCGAGGGAAGTCCTTTGACAAACACAGGCGTGGGCCTGAGCGTCGACAGAGTGTGTCAAGCTACGTCGGATGCGTGCTTTATCGAAGCTCTCGAGTGCCGCATAGTCAGCAGCCTTGCCTTGCTAGATATCTATGATGATCCATATCCCACTTCATGTCTACACCAAATTTTGCAAACGTTGGGGCTCGAATTTCGGCCGGGAGGAATCAATCGGTGCTTTGGTCTTTCGAGGCCATCTCTGCTAGATTACAGAACCTATAAGACTTTCGTGGAGCAGAGAATTGGACCCAGCGTGGAAATGAAAGAAACAGAAGACGTTGCCATTGGAGGCAGGCGGAAAAGTTTGGTACTGAGGAAATTGAAAACGGCATTCAAGAATTTTGGGCGCATATATGAGAATGAAAGCCTCAAATTTGTCCAGGAAGAAGTCTGTCTAGAGCCGTACGGGTGTTGTGGCGAAGACCCACCACTGAAGCAAGCTCTGAAGGCATCAATAACGGTAGACACCAAATGCGATACCACACGCTGTCATAAGAAGAGAAGAAATGGTAATTACTTATCTTGTGGGTCCTTACAACTGGAATCATCTTTGAATAAAACGGAACAGTCTATCGATGACTCAGCAGGCATTGAAGATACTGTGGGGTATATTCATGTCTCTGCATCCGAGTCACGGACACGAATTTCATCGTCATCTGGAGGCAACTTCTATAGATTACCAGGCCGCATTAGCTGCGCGGGAATATTGGGATCGGGGATAGGATATAGTTGTCACGACGAAATAGAGGTAAGTTGCATGTGCAGCGGCAATGGTGACGATATCATTGCAATGAGCCTAGCATCTTATCTCAGCGAAAGCATCGCAGAACACATTCTGGAGAGTGAAGAGTGGCCAGACTTGGGTCCATATTTGAAAAGCCGAATTTTACGCAAAAGCAAGCAAGTTGCGAAGACGGCAGTTGGTGCAAAACTTGAGGAAATTGTTTATGTTGGCGTCCTACTTTTGGTGAAAACGCCAAATACAACTCGATTGGTATTTTGCCATACCACGGAATCATTCTACTTTGCATTTAGGCTGCGAGGGGAAATCGAAACAGTGCTTAGCCATAACCCTGGTGCGATAGGCGAGTTTGTATTCGGAGAGTACAAATTAGCTTAACCTGAATATGCGTCACGTCCGCCCTTCATGGTGTTTACGTGACGGAGACCATGTGGTCGCTTATTACCAATGAATCAATTCGAGTTGCAGTTCGTTTAGCGTCTAATGATGATGTAGCACCCATAATCGCCCATTCTGAAAGACCTATGGTAAACAGGCGCCGCTTACATCGAGATTCTTATGATTTAGCATTTCTTTTTTAATTGAGCCACAGGTTCAGTTTCTCAATACTTCATCTTGCGATCACTAGGTAATCGAAGTTGACTTGCTTCTCAAGTCAGTGGTTATTGCAAGAGAACTGATTATCTATAATGTACGAACGCGTTTTGTTGCCTTTTCAAGTCAAATCTTGAGATCGCTTACGACTAGGCCTTAATACAAATAACTACATACTACGATTATTCATGCGGAATTTTGGAACTTGGTATATTCAAGAACAGATAGGTTTCGTACAAAGGGTGGGGTCAATACTGAGCTTAACGGGAGGTGGCGTGGACCTTTTGGAAGGCACCCTTCTGGCCCATCTTGGAAACCTTCTCGTTGGCACCAGCTTGAACACCAGCAGCCTTTCTCTCGAGCTTCTTGGCCTTGTTAGCCTCCTTGGCCTTGGCAATTCTCTCCTCTCTGGAAGCCTTTCTCTCGGCAGGCTTCTGGTTTCTCTTCTCCTTGATGAACTCCAAAGAAGCACCCTCAATAGGTCTCTGGTGCTTGACAGTCTTCTTAGTTCTTCTCTTCTTGGTCTCCTCGGTGATACCCTTCTTGTGCTGCTTTCTGTAAACGACAGTCCAAGAGATCTTTCTTGGGTTCTTTCTCTGCTTGAACAAAGAAGCAGACTTGGACGACTGGAATCTGAAGATTTTAGAGTCGCCTCTGACAAACAAGGTACCTCTACCTGGGTAGATCTTAGCACCGGAGAAGGAGTCAATTTCGATCTTCATTATGCTGCATTGTTAGTATTGTGTTATGGGTAAACACGGCGTCTTGTCACTAAGATGAGATTTCATGATGCGTTTGTCACATGGGTTTATTGCGGTTCATGACAACAGTTATAGCAGCGGTTACCGCCGTATACTGGAACTGTCATCTTCATCTTTGGCTTCATGATGAATAACGTCACACTTAATCTCCCTTATCCATGATTGGTGCCGTATTTCATGACTGAACTGGCCGTTGTTTGCGCCAGCACTCTAAACTCGAATTCACACATACTAATTTGGCTAATTAAGAAAGTGAGTGAAAGGTGCGCTCGTAGAAGAAAATTTTCACGGATTGAGGAGCCCACCACCGGTGCAGGATCGCGACGTTAAAGCAGCCTCAAGCGGACATAACCAAAATGGTGTTTTAGTCACGTGCACAAATGTCGCATGTCGCGAGTTCATATGATTGAAGATCCCGGTCGCGCGGTGCGCATGTCTCCTTCCTCTCACTCCCAGTGGCGGCAGATAGCGGGATGGCGAACAGTTAAGAACATACTATCTAGGTTTTGAAATGTTCATTAGCAGCCCAGTCGCCTGATTAGAATGATATGATTCTTTGTATATTCACAGCTAGTGGCACAAGCGAACTGAAGTACAGAATACTCGAATTTGCAGCCATGTGGAAGCGCTTGATCGCGACATCGCGAGTCAAGCCCTAGCGCGCACGTGCACTGAATGGACTGCTTTTTCACGTTAGCCGCGAGCGACCGTGCTGGGCACAAATTTTCGCGATGCCTTCACCATTATAACCTTCTTCTTTCTCTTCATCAATCGACCGGAGTGTTATACACATAAATCACAGAGATGGTCCGTATACTTTCATTTCACTAGTTGCTCGAGATGGCTTCCCAGTCATTTTCACCTTGTAGACACAGGGAGCACCTTTATCTTGTCAACAAGTCACTAACAATTTCAGGCCCCAAAGAACAACACTGAGAACATCAACGCCAAGTTGGGCTTGGTTATCAAGTCTGGTAAGTACGCCCTTGGCTACAAGTCTACCGTCAAGTCTTTGAGAAACGGTAAGGCCAAGTTGATCATCATCGCCGGTAACACCCCAGTCTTGAGAAAGTCTGAGTTGGAGTACTATGCCATGTTGTCTAAGACTCAGGTCTACTACTTCCAGGGCGGTAACAACGAGTTGGGTACCGTTTGCGGTAAGTTGTTCAGAGTCGGAACCATGGCCATCTTGGACGTTGGTGACTCTGACATCTTGTCTGCCATCTAAGTTAATTACATTAATCCTGTACTTTAATATAGCTTGTTGACAAACAAACAACCTTACAATTTTATTGTTGTAGTTACTGCGCCATCATTCTGAAGCGATAATTGCCATAGTTGGACTATCATTTGATGACTACTCAAAAGCGAAACATCTTGGAAACAAGCGTGTGTATGGCCGGCTCAACCTGGCAAGGGTCTGCACGTGGTACCCGCTCACAATTAACATACTCACACTTTGAAAAGTGCCGTAGTCTCATTCATTGGAACTCTCGGCTAGTTCCTTCTCTAACTGCTTAATTCGCTGCTCCTCCCTTTCGATCAATTCTTCGACAGTCAAGGACTTTGTTGGCGAGAAATGGCCCTTAGTCGGCAGAACTTCTAAAAGATTCTCATGATGGCGCTCAAGATGCTGTCTTTGTTCCAATACGGTCCTCTCAAGTAGGCCTATATCATGCAAGAGTTTGCTGTACTCTTCCCGCTGACCAATTACTTTATTCTGCAAAACCAGTCCACCCGCTAAATCTGGGTGACGGTCGATAATACCTTCAATGGCATCACATACAGCATTGACATCTTCGCTTTCCACTAGATGACGCGGTATCAGCTTATATTGAGGTAATGCTTTCCTACGTGTGGGCGATGAAGAGGTCTCGGAGGCATTAGCAAGCTCAGGACTTTTTGTAGGTGATAGTAGAGGTAGATTGACAGCAGCAAGTCTTGTCAAAGGACCTGCACGATCGATAAATATTGACTTTCCGTCGATCCTTTCAGGTTTTAGCTCGACAAATGCATCGTCATCTATCATGCCTGATACATGAGACTTGCGACGGTTGCGAGACATTAGATTTGATATGCTCGAGGACTTTGTGATTTTATATAAACCTTTTTCAGCCGGTAGTGCGTCTCGAATAAGGGTGGTGAGTTCAGGCCTTGTAAGCATGGCGTTTGTGAAGATTCCGGGTCCTTTGAACTTGGTGCTGCTGATGCCCTCGCACAGCTTGCGTATGCTATCTAGCGGGTCACCCATGTCTGTTGATGATCTAGATGTTCACAGAAGGACTTATGTGGAACAAACTTTAATGACAAAGCAAATGGTTTGTAAATAAAAGATCGGCGATTAGTCAATGTTTGTGCGGTTATGTGTGGGGTGACGCGTGTTTTGATTTAATCGTGTAAGAACAATCGCGAGGCAATCGCGTGCATATAATAGAGAAGACATAAATTAGCATGGCTGCAAATCTAAGATACACGAACAGGCGTGCAATATTGGAGGGAAGATTGATCTTGAAGCATGATTTCTTGTTTCAATATTTTGTCAAAATGCATCAAAAATGCTTTTAAATTTCATGCTACAACGTGGAAAATGCCAAGGTGTACCGCGCTTCGCTCGACGCTCTCAACTATAAGAATAATTGTGAATCAGAAACTGTAAAAGAAGTATGGCCTGTTACCAGTCACCATTAAGATGCCTTCATGTGGAACTGAGATACGCATGGACTAAATTGATCGAAGGCCAATCAAGGTTGCGTATGCATGCTTGCCTTCACATAACGTCTAGAGCGGTATTGAGCAAGGGTTACCGAACCGGATTAGTCAGACAAATTTGTCAGAATCATTTTTTGTCCCGCGAAATATAAATCAAGTACATTATATAAGGCTTCTCGCTGACTCGATCTGGAAGATGCGTCTTTTATTTTCCTTTGCATTTCTTCCTTTCATCTCACGATAACAAAGGGCAAGTCTCATAGGCCGCAACAGATCAATACACGAGGCAACGATCTACAAATCAAAGTGTCCCTATTATTGGTTGGCAGATCTAAAGAAAAAATCAATAATTATTGTAAAAACATTTGCTAGTAATCGTCAGATTGCTAAATTGTTCAAGCTATCACCTCTATACACGGCTTTTAGTGAAGCGAAGTGTTTGGCAGAACATCGTTCAGTCAGTAATAGCGTCATGATATCATTGACTGATTCGAGCCCGAAAGAACTCTGAAATGGCTTGGATTTCCGTATTTGAAGAAAAATTGACACGAAATTTTAAAATATGTTTAATATGGCATATGGCATTGCTTAATGAGTCTGACGTTACTTGTGCATGGTGCATCACACCCATCTTTTTCACACCGAACATCCTGCATATATCAAACAATCGCCTATCGGGGCCGGCCAGATGCGTCTTCCAAATCGTCCCTTCGTCAGCTCGCCAACCCTCATCGCATGACTATCGATCTTGATAAGTACGCCCGCCCGGGAAAAGACTATTACCTTGCTTTGGGCTTAGAAGGATCAGCCAACAAGTTGGGTGTTGGCGTCATCAAACACAAATTGGGCGCTCTCTCGGATAAGAATAGGGCCGAGGTGCTTTCGAATGTTCGAGACACATATGTTACACCTCCAGGAGAGGGGTTTTTGCCCCGCGATACAGCCCGCCATCACCGCAACTGGGATGTGCGCATAATCAAAAGAGCATTGGCCGACGCCGGTATATCTGGCTCCGATCTTGACTGTATTTGTTTCACACAGGGTCCGGGAATGGGAGCACCGCTTCAAAGTGTAGTGATTGCCGCCAGAACGCTCTCACAGCTTTGGGACCTTCCGCTAGTCGGTGTTAATCATTGTGTTGGACATATAGAAATGGGTCGTGAGATCACAGGTGCGCAAAATCCTGTGGTATTGTACGTCAGTGGCGGAAACACACAGGTGATCGCATACTCGAAACAGAGGTACCGTATTTTTGGCGAGACGCTAGACATTGCCATTGGCAATTGCTTAGACCGTTTCGCAAGAACACTCAAGATCCCGAATGAGCCTGCCCCGGGATATAATATTGAGCAGATGGCTAAAAAGGGAAAGCACTTGGTTCCCTTACCATACACAGTGAAAGGCATGGACTTGTCTATGTCGGGGATTTTAGGCTACATTGATGGTATTGCGAAAAATATGTTTGGCGGTACTAAGAAACCACTTCTCGATGCCGAAACGGGCGAAAATATCACATCGGAGGACTTATGCTTTTCGCTACAAGAGACGCTCTTCTCTATGCTTGTTGAGATAACCGAAAGAGCAATGGCTCATGTACAAAGTAATCAGGTGTTAATCGTGGGCGGTGTTGGCTCCAACGAACGACTTCAGGAGATGATGGCCCTCATGGTGAAGGACAGGCAGAACGGGTCTGTCTTTGCCACCGATGAAAGATTTTGCATCGATAATGGAATCATGATTGCTCATGCTGGATTGTTGGCATATCGCATGGGCCAAACAAACGAGTTGACTGACACCGTGTGCACGCAAAGATTTCGCACTGACGAGGTATTCGTCGAATGGAGAGACGACTAAGCTGTATTGTACAGTTGAAGTCAAAATGCACATGCTATTTAAGTTTGAAAATACAACTGAAATTGTCATTTGACTGAGTGCTACTGGCATCATGGACGTAGGCGACTCGGGCGTGATGGAATTCACTAATTCTTAGCGTTTTTGAGCGGTCGAATAAAGAAATGGGTTTCAAAGGCTTCTTTAAGCGACTAAAAACTTAACGAGAGTCAGATACGATCCGTACATCACAATTTCCGCCCGTGAAGCGGCAGCTCACTTTAAGATAATCCAGCAATTAATGATAGACAGCAAATCATCTGAACCGATCATGCAAGGGATAGTCTGGGGATCTCGGTAAGCGGTTACCAGGGGGATGTCTAACTGATTGTATATTGACTTCTATCTAAATAACCGCTAGTTCCTTATAATATTACTGGTGAGAACTCTTCAAGATAAACCCTAGTGCGACTAGGACTGCATACAACCTAGCATCTTAGCACGTGATACTTATCACTTGACCAGGCCAACAGCTTGGCCGGTTTCATCCATGACAGATCACAAATGGTTTCGTGGTCTAGTTGGTTATGGCATCTGCTTAACACGCAGAACGTCCCCAGTTCGATCCTGGGCGAAATCATCTTTTTTAATTCTGTAGTTTTTGTACCGGTGGCTCACCAGGCCACTCACATTACAAGTCCTACAAATACCCTATGTTCACAGAAACAGTCTAGTTCTCTCTACTTATTTTTCTTTCGCCTCCTTCCGACGACATCCACCCGTCCCACCTCTTCATTGAATACGTAGCCTTCCAGATTGAGTAGCCGAACCACCGATTGTTTGATTCTTGGCGACCCACCTATGGAATGTATGCCCCTGCCAGTGATTATCTGTAAAGGGTCTACAAACTCTGCTCGAGACCCATACCTTTCTATATGACCCTCGATGGTCCTGCTTTCCATTTCCTCTGCCCACCAGGCCGAAACCGCCTCCTTGGTAGCAGCTGTGGCTTGAGTTACAGTATAGCCATGTAAATCGAGCCGGCTCGCCTGATTGTGAACAGCAGCATTATAAACTGGCCCGGCGTTTGGTTTTGCCAACGAAATTGGTTTGTGGCATCCTATCAGCAACAAAGGCGACTTTTCACGAATCGAAACATTATACGTTGGAGTGATTGAGCGCAGGGATACCTCAGACGGCCCTGAAGTTTCGCCCACCTTTGAGCTCAAAGGCCGCGGCGAAATAAGCAGTGCGTGCTTCAGCCTCAACACCGAGGCAGATGGTTGTGAAAACTCAGGGACCTCTTTAAACTGAAACCCAAGTCGGTGATCATATGTCAAGCTTTGTCTTCTTGACTCAATAAATAAGCGGGCCACATCAAGCACGCGTGGAACGCTGCCCTGAAAAAACACTAACAGTTTGAGTAAAAAGTCGTAGTTGACTTCCCGGAGAGCCTGTTCTGCCCATATAAACTCCTTTAATTGTAAAACTTCGGTGCTATTTTCATGAGCCTCGTAAACATCCTGGTACGCTACTGTGTCGACGTTCCGAGCCTGTACTCGAGAAGCACGTACTTTCTTTCGTTTCTTGTAGTGAGCGATCAAATCAGCAAGCGCACGAAGCACGTCGTTCTGGTTGCGGGCCATATAGGGACTCAATTCAGCCTCCTCAAGCCCGCTAAGCTTTGCTAATTTCTTTACTGGGTCGTTTTCCAACAAATTCTCTATTGTTTTATCCACACACCCATTGTTTTCATTCAAAGCTGCCGCCAAGTCGTCGCGATTTGCTGTTGAGAAAAGCTCTTTGAGCCTGTCCACCCCCGCATCGAACTTTTTGCTTACTTTTATGTCTCCGTTGACGTCTCTACCTGAAGTCACCTCAATCGCTAACTCATTGAAAAGTACTTCAGGTGACGACGCACAAAGAAGCCTTTCTGCTAGCTCGGATCGCGGATACTGTGGGAACGCGTCCACAAGAACTTCAAGCTCAGGGAAATCTGTCATTTTGTGTTGCTGTAGGAATGGATCATGCAGGTATACTATTTGAGAAATGTTGCAATTTAAGCATCTAGTGGTGTTTTGTGGTAAGTTACGCCGAGGCGCAAATGTGGGGACTTCCGGTGAAGCTTATTCGATTATGTTGATTTCCGAGGGCGCGTCAAGGTAAATCCACAGCAAGCGTGGGGGGCACTTATGTTGAGATTTGAAGTTACACACACAGAGTTATTCAGATCATCTATGTTTATAAAAAAACATGAATACCATTGCTTGAAAAATTGATGAATTTTCAATCATGTAGATTATTGGCGTTCACAAAAAGCGAATATGATATAAACCTGATCGACTTCCCCGATATAATTTGAGTCCCCATTAGTTGGAAGCAATGTCTGAGGAGTTATGAGCATGAATTCATATTGCACCTTGTGTAAGCGTAAGACATGAGTTTAGATGACTATCAGTACCATCAAACATAAATCGTATCGAAACATCACATATCATCAACTTGTAAGGGGTCATAACCTGGCATCCGTGATGCACGTGAGCGCTGATAACTGGACATGTCCGACGAGGGAGATTGGACACACCAACTCATTCAGAGTATACGCCTAGAGCATTCCATACATCTTATCATAGGTGGATAAGGTATCCCTTTGCCCAGCGTATCCCTTGGAAGGTTTTAACTCCTTTCACAACTTGAACACTTCACGGAGTTCGTTGAGATGATTCTGTAAAAGCTGCAAGTAACCCTGATAATCTCAAGGACTATCCACCATTCTGGTTTAATCACCACTTTTGAAAACGTCAATTAGGTAATCAGCAAATTGATTAACAGACTAGATCGTCTTGCAGTCAAACATCTCATGTGACTAAAAAGATAGTGGATTTTTATTGGTAACGAATACGTACTGCTGTATGCGTCTAGTTATTTGTCCCCTCCGAAGATGTTCTTTTTCATACTCTTACAAGTAAACAAATTTGCCTTTGCATTTATGCCTAGGCCTGGCTTTGCATTGCTTGCTTTACCACTGCAATCACGGCACTGGTCTGGATTTTCTCGTTGCCACCCTTCGAAATTCCATACTCAATATCAGCCAATCCTTTCAAAATCAGTGCACGCGTTGCCGGCTTCAAGTCGTAGTTTGCGAGTATATCAACAAACCCCAGAATGAGGTCCACGAGCGCCAAACCTTTGGAGTTTTTGTATTTCTGGAACGTCAAAAAACTTGTGGTCCAGTCATCTTTCAACACCGAGTCTAACACAGCTTCAATATCTTGCGGGTGCGGGGCGCCGATACACTCATAGATCATGTCTATATCGATCTGCATATCCTCATTTTCTAGGGCTGCTTTACATGCCTGTAGGACATTTAACGCACGACGCATGTCACCTTTGCAAAGCGCAAGCAAGGCGCTTTCAGCATCAGGGTGAATAGCCAAGTTTTCTTTCTTGATTACATTGTGTACACGGTCCCTTATGGCTTCCTGCAGAATTGGCTGGAACCGAAAACGCGTGCAACGCGAGAGCAAAGCCGGGTTGAGTTTATGCGAGTAGTTGGCCAAGATGCAAAAACGCGTATTTTTCGTGTATTTCTCGATAATTCGACGCAACGAGTTTTGGGCCACCGCCGTCATCGCGTCAGCCTCGTCCAAGATAATCAATTTGAACCCCTTTTTGAAGATTTGCATTGTGCTAGCAAAAGTTTTGATCTGGTTGCGGACCACGTCGATGCCTCTGTCGTCACTGGCGTTTAATTCCAATACCATATTCTTGTAGTTCGGTCCATATATCTCCTTAGCCAAGGCCGTGATCGTGGACGTCTTACCCGTACCAGGAGGCCCATAGAAAAGAAGGTGGGGCAACTTCCCTTCATGTACGAACTTACGTACTGTATTCACAATTTCCTCTTGGCCGTAAACCTCTTCGAGGGAAGAAGGGCGGTACTTCTCGACCCTAAACGTTAGTAAATGAGCATCAAGAGAGACAAGCTCCAATACCTAAAGTCTTTTCAAACTTTTCTCACATTTGAATTTTCTTGGCCCTTCCTTTATTATGACTCACATACCATGGTAAATTTTCCTTATTGGACATCTGTGGGGATTTAAGTAATAAACCGACTAGAACTTCATGGACTCAGAGACGTGTATGCGCATCACGTGATGGTGGCACGTCTCGGTGCAAGATTCGAAACAGTGATGTGTGTCACGCCCGAAACTAATAAATGCAATAATCCTTTCTTTGTAAGGTTTAAATTAATTCTAAAAGTGATGCTTAGTAAGTCTTGACTGAAGTATTGAATGAATTACAAAAAAAAATGGTAAATCTCTTTGTATAGCGTGTCATCTTTATGCAAGGACAATGCTAATCTTCTCTGTATTGTTAAAATTGACAGATGTACTACCGCGGACGATAGTACGATTAGTGAGAATTTGTGCGGTATATATACGATTCCGCAAATTTTTCGGTGGAGTAGAATAGCCGTTACTTCACCGTCCACCAGGCTCTTCTGAATAGACATTTGAAAAATGCGCTGGAGTGAAGTAAAATTCGGACAAGTTGATACTAACTGTGATATATCTTTAAAAAAAAAAACTAACAATACAGCGGCTAGGATAAGGAGGAAGATATAAGGATTGGGAAAGACGGGGGACTTCATTACTCAGTGTTCTAACCAGACGTATGTAGGTTTTTTGTCTATACATATATAGATTTTTGACCGTTCATCCGCAGTTTCCTGTTAATACGATGTGTTTCTTCTTTTTTTTAAAAAAAAAATATCTTGTGTTAGCAGGAAGAAAGGAAAATATCACACAAGCCGCCTGCATCAGATTGAAAATCTTTAAAATTTATCAAGCCAAATCAGGTCTTAGCTGTCGCGTATAGTTAGATTGAACATCATCATTACTGTTTTCGTGGTCACACAGGCGTTTACCATAGAGAGACACCCGGGTCTCAGACCGTGCATAATACAGCCTGACCCATGACCATTTCTACAGCAAATAAGGCCACTCAATATATGACCTTGATAAGATATTGGACTAGATTATTTGTGTTTCCTTCTAAGCAGGTTTCTATGCTTCATGTTAACGCGCTGTATATGTCTTAAATTCCCTCACACAAGGGAAAGGCATTCGCTAGTTAAAACAATCGAGAAAGAAGAAAGAAATGAAAAAGGTGCCTGCCATACTCTAACGAGAGCGTCCTATAATGTGATATATCTTTAAAAAAAAAAAAATGATGAATTCCCAAGCCTCTGCTAGTTCTAGTTATTTGTTCCAGAACCAGGACAGATCATTTGAAAAGCGTAAGCAGGACATACTTTTTTGAATCTGTTGAGAATACAATTATCACATGCTCACACTCGACACATTATGGCGGTGGTTATGAACAGGTGTTCGGTTCATCACTCACCAACAACACGGGCCGATTAATCATCAGACACATAAGGAACCTGTTCCCCCTTCGAAAGCCCCGAAAACTCTTCGTAAACAAAAAAAAAGGCTTTGGCTCGTCTCCATTTTGAATTTTGAGTTGACAATTGACACCATCTTAGCTTGGGCAGTATGCACGTGTGAACGCGTGTCAGTCGCGCGCGGCTGCCCAATTTTTGATATGCGAAGCCAAGCATTGGCCCATCTCGCAAAGATGAGGGAAAAAAAAAAACCTCGACATAAACCCTTGTTTTTCCTCTACAACACCATTTTCTCCGAAAGAATTCCCTTCTCTTTCGCTTTTTCACGCTCTTTTTTTGAAAATGTCTCAGACTGCCTCTGTGAGTGGCAGCATTACCGGCGCCAGCACGGCGCCACAGGTCACAAAGACTGGAAATGTTACTCTGTTCTCGCATCACTTGACCGCCGTCGACACGAATGGAAACGAGTTTCAGGCACCCGACTACACGATCAAGGACATTTTGTCGGCGATTCCCGCACACTGCTATGAGCGCAGAACTTGGGAGTCGATGTATTACGTGTTCAGAGACATCGCCTTGATGTGTGCCGTGGGGTACGTGGCTAACACATATATTGAGTATTTGCCTTACGCGCCGCTCCGTTTCGCCGCGTGGACGGCGTACTGCATAGCACAGGGCCTTATTGGTGTTGGCTTGTGGATTTTGGCGCACGAATGTGGCCACCAGGCATTCTCCGATTCCAGGCTTGTCAATGATACGGTGGGATGGGTGTTGCACTCGTGGTGGCTTGTGCCTTACTTTTCATGGAAATTCTCCCACGGGAAGCACCACAAGGCTACCGGCCACTTGACTCGTGACATGGCGTTCGTGCCACACACCAGAGAGAGCTTCATGAAAAAGAAGAACGCGTTGTCGATTGAGGAAATTACCAGCGACTCGCCGCTTATGTCTTTGTACCTGTTGATTTTGCAGCAAACGGGCGGCTGGTTTGCGTACCTCTTATGTAACGTTACGGGCCAGCCGGTCTCTGACACTTACTGGGGCATGAACCATTTCAATCCTGCATCTGCGCTTTTTGAAAAGGACCAGTATTGGTTCATTGTGTTGTCCGACGTCGGCCTCTTGATTCAATTTTTCGTTTTGTACACTTGGTACAAGAACTATGGCGCGTTCAACGTGCTTGTGAATTGGTTCTTTCCTTACCTCGGCGTCAATCACTGGTTGGTTTTCCTCACGTATTTGCAGCACACTGGCCCCGAGATGGCCCACTACGAGGGTGAACAATGGAATTTTGCCAGGGGCGCTGCTGCCACTATTGACCGTGAGTTTGGGTTCATTGGCCAGCATCTTTTCCACGACATTATCGAGACCCATGTGTTGCACCACTACTGCTCGCGTATCCCCTTCTACAATGCACGCGAAGCCAGTGCCGCGATCAAGAAGGTAATGGGCAAGCACTACCTCCACTCGGACGAAAACATGTGGAAGTCGTTGTGGAACTCCTGGCGTATGTGCCAGTTTGTGGAGGGCGACAATGGTGTAATGATGTACAGAAACGTCAATGGGTTGGGCGTCCCGCCAAAGAAATAGCGCGGCATTGTTTATTTATTCTCTAAAGTAGATTTGTTTGTTTAATTCACCGTGTAGAAATTTTTTGCTCACTATTCTAGGCAAGCTTTGGAAAACAGAAGGGCCACGAAGATACTTGACTTTGTACTTGAAAACAGTTTGGTGCTTTGCCTGCGTGTACTCGACCAAGAAGTCTGGAATCGACTGAGCCGATGGTGGCCTTCGAACTTTCATACAATGGGAAGATCGACCTTTGTGCGACCATCCAACATACACTATCCGTGAATTTTCCTCGCCAAAAAATCGAGTCCCCTCGAACCAGGAATGTCGATATCTATCACAGAAAAGCACAATTGGTTAAGCATTGCTATTTCTTGATATCTTAATTCAGGTCAAACGTCACTAGATAGTCATCATTAAGAACGCGATGTTGGCGAGAAAAAGCTTACCTGCAGCTTTCACCATATACGCCGCATTAGACACTACCGACCGCACTCCAACAAAGTTGCAAGATGCATATTCGCCACCATCGTCCCAGTAATAGGACAATTTTATTGTGGAGTTAGACATTGGACAGGTGAATCCGAACTCTGCAGGACAGTCACGTGCCATCACCTGACACACGTTCACGCAGGGCAAAACCTCAAAATAGTCAGCTGGAGGAAGAATCGTTGTATCAATGAACTCGGTTCTTGATGCAGTGGAATTGCGTAGTAAATACCCGGTCACATTTCGCGTGGAACAGCGTGGGATAGACACAGAACAGAGCCAGTTCTTATACAGCGCGCTGCACTTCTCACATGAACCCAACGGTGAGAATATCGCGTTTTTTGTAGTATTGCATGCAATCTGTTGTAGCGCTTTTGAGAAATTACCGAATGAATTTCGCGTGTGGTTGTCATAAAGCGCTTTGAGCGCATCGGTAGAGTTGTACTCAGCGAGCAGCAGTGCAGGCACCGAGTAGGCCACTTCGTCGCAGAAATCTAGATCATAAACTAGCCTGCACGCTTCATTGCTCATGGTTTCAAATTCAAACTGCAGGTATAACATACCGCCATGTGCGGACCCCGCTACTTCCTTGTTATCTGACAACAAGTACCCAACATATTTCGTACTGGCGTTGAGTCCGCTCACATGAAACTGCTGGCGTAAATAGCCTCCACGGGTCGAGTATGAGGACACGTAATCCCTCGATAAGGAGAGAGAGGGCCCATTTTTGACTGCACACCAACTTTCATTGAGCGAGGTGAAAAAATCCTTTTGACTGTAGTCAAACACCAAAAGCTGATAGCTGGAGAGTGACGTGTTGTACTCTGAAATGTTGTGGTTTCCAGTGACCATAGTCAAGTTGCCTGTGGCGATAAGTGCGCTTTGATAATCTGTATCGACAACTTCAACAAACAGCCGCGAGTCCCATTGGTAGACCAAGTCGTTTTGCGAGACGCCAATCTCATACGCCCATATATCAGTTAGATTTGTGCTTTGCGGCGCCTGTACGGCGATATATAGCACTAGGTTCGTGGCGGAGACAGACACCTCGGCTAGTGCCTGAAAATACCCATTTTTGAATTCACCCATATGTGAGTTTTCCAAGTTCACTAACATCAGCGCGTTAAACGAGTAATACACGACCAAACTATCGTTATTGCTGGAAGCGAGGTCCTGTGGTTGCAGGCAGATGTTACCTGTTATAAATACGAGGTACTCAAAGTATTCTCCTAATCCCGTAGAGGCATTCACGTTAAACAGATAATACTGGATCCCACTTTGACTTATCGTATTCCGGATTGGCGCATACTCATGGAGACCTTTTGAGTCATCGGTCTTTTCTGCAAGCACCTTAACATTCTCCGCCAGTTGTTCATGAAAAGTGCCGAGAATGCCCTCATCGAATCCTCTAATAGACAATAACAGGTCATCTGAGGTCCACGTTGCTGCGATTAGCGGTAGTAAGAATCCGTAAATAATGCACCTCAAAAGCATTCTGACGCCTTTTTTAGACCCAGTGTGGATTTAATAATAGGAATGCGAGAGCGTTATCGTCCCTTGGGTTTACACACTTCACTTGACCGGCATTTGGTGCTAAGAGAATCATTGAGATGCTAAGTCAGTCAGGTGCGCGCCTCATGTATGACTAAGGCGCGCATCAATTCGACTTGGTCGCAACACCAATGGTAGGTAGATGCACGAGTCAGTCTTATCACATAACCAGGTTTTCATTGTGTTTGATTCGTTACGATGGTTTAACTTACTGAAAGCCTAAGACGCAGCATTTGCGAAAAAGTCAAAAGGTGTCATATTTATAGCGTGTTATTTTGAAAGCATTAATCATCCAGACGCAGTCTAGAATAATTTCCAAAACTTCTTTTTCTTTTTCTTCTTCTTCTTGTCCTCAAGGTTAAACACATGCGTCAAGTCAGGCTGCGATTTGGACGGCTCTAGGTTGATTCTGAGCGTTGAAAGGTCTTCGTGCGACAAAAACTTTTGCAACTTACTTGCCTTCATTCTTCGACTGGGTTTCTCTCCCTCTGCAAACTTCAACGCCAGTGCCTTTGGCGCGTCAGGTGGCGAAGCTGGCGGATCGATTTTGATTGAGGGACCTTGGCTCGCTTGTTGGGCATTCTTCTTAAGGTTCCGTTTAAGCTCGCTGTAGGAAATACCGCTGCCCGAGTTCGTACTCATTGCCTTTTCTACTGGCGGAAGCAAAGACTTTGTTTTGTAGGGCACAGCACCGAAGGCGTTCGAGCCCGTGATTTCACGAGCTAGTTTTGCACCCGATCCCCGGAAATCTGGGTCCACGCCCTTTAAGTCCTGGCAGAACTGGAGGGACAGGTCCGAGATTGTCTTGATGAAATTTGCGAAATAACTCTCATCTAGTTTTTTGGCCTTCAACTTATCGAGCCGCGCGTTCATATTTGATTTGTACTCGTTGTAGAGATCAGCGATTTCGTCAAATGATGAATACGAGTTGGAGGAGCCTTCGCTGTCTGTGCTTGATTCACTTTTCAATGAGCGATCCGAGATGGATTCAGCATCAGAGTCTTCCGATGACGGGTTGACCCGTGCAGGGGACGCAAGCAGGCTTTGAAAATCGCCTTCAGAGCCCTCCTGTGACAAGCCAGACAGTTCCAGACTCGACTTGTTCGCCACGGCCATTCCTAATCGACGCTCAAATGGGCCCATATTTGACGCGGGCACGACAATAACTGGGAGAGGAAAGAGCTTTACAAGCCTGTCGCTTAGCCGTGATGAAGTCCAAGACTTCAAGGGAGCGCTATTTTTCGCGGTCAGCTTCGACCCGGCAACAACTAAATTGGGTTCGTACAATTTGTACATGTCCTTTAAAACATCTTTTGTCTTGCCCTCGGCGATTTCAACCGTTAGTTTGACGAGTGCGTTCCGATTCACCACCGAGAGCGCATAGGCCATGACGTTGGCCGCAATCTGCTTGATATATTCGGGTCGATTCCGCTGCCGCTGACGTACTTTTTCGGTTTTTGGAGGGTACGCGTGCGGGGGTGGGTAATGCATGAAGCGTGACTCAGATGCGCCAAGCGCATGCGGTATGGACGAAACTATCACAACGGTATCACCATGCTGCACAAAATTGCAGAGGATCCAGTCCATGGCAACCCACGTGTGTTTCCGCCCACTGACGTACACCATAATTACGCGCCCACGCAATGTCGGCCACAAGCCCTTGCTCGCAAGATTGCCAAGATAGAGATCTTCAAAGTCTTTGTGGATACGCGTCAAAGTGCAGCATTTTCTTGTGAAAATTGGGGTGGTAGGATACGGTAATTGGCCACGCTGGAATAGAGTCAGTACATCTTTACCTCTAAGTGGGGAGAGCATACGGGGTGGGGAGCCGTTTGGAGACGCGCCAGGCGATCTAAGCGACAAATAATCTCGATCCAGCCCGCGGCCTCTGGCGTCTAAGCCTTCTACCAGTAGCCGCTGGCGCGAGGCTAAAAATTCCGCCTTGCCTGCGTCATCTAGAAAGTCAAGCGAGGGGTCATCGGCGGCACGGATGTTAATTGTGTCAAACAGAACACGCTGCTCATACTTGCGACCCGGGTTTTCTCGTCCCAGCTCAAATATTACGTGTCTGTAGTCTTCATTTTGCCGCGTGGTCAACTGCTGGAGTAAAAGTTGGGCCTGCGTTAGGCCATCTTGCCCGGGCGCCAGATTGACAGCACTTTCCGGATGTTCAAAAATGTTATCAGTGTTTTCAAGTGTCGGGTTGTCAACGTGTAAATACCCGGCCAAATCAGGCGACGTGGCGCAATGCTGCACCTGCGGCCGCTTGAGTTTTTCGGGATTGGTCATTTAAAATTGAGAATTGCGTGCCTGGAGTTCAATTGTGGTAACTTAAAGTAATAAGCATATGCTTGTGGCGTGTTTTTGCAGCACTTTTCAACGCCGATTTTTTGAGAGGATGAGAGTGTGTGGAGAGTGAAGCTTCCGAGCGAATGGTGAGAAAGAGCAAGAAAAGTTTGGCTTTCCGCGAATGCGAAGTCAATCTGGAATAAAATTTAGAGCAGGGAATTGGCAAGCATGGTTGTATTGAATACTATAATGTGTTAAAGGACAACCACATTGATTACGCCATAAGGTCGAGTGTAGGCTTCAAGTAGTAAGTACAAGCCGTACATGCCGCCGCAAGAGATCAAGCCAATGCATATGCGTATGTAGGTTTAGAGATCTGCTTTGAGCGCACTGTGATATTTACTGGCACGCCAATTGAATTGTAATTCAGGTATAATGCGCATAATATTGACTGTGTATGAAGCTCTTTTGAAATTTCAAGACTTAACTCACAGACTGATGTACAGAGATTGTCACATTTGCAATTACAGTTACTTAACTGGCTGGCTCAGGATTCCAGTCACGTGCGGCTGGCTTGCCCTAATATCTAACTTGCAAATAGCATTGCTGAGGCCAACTCCAGACTCCCGAATTTCCAGAATCGGTTTTTTGGTTGAACCGATGAAGTTATTAGGACTCCTGATTAATTAATGCACATAAACCATTGATGTTAAAAGTCCTCGATTTGAACGCCCCACAATAGAGATTTAAAGTCATAATGTTTACTCATTTATGACAGGAGCATTTAGAATGATAGAAGTAGGGGCGATACATATAATATACACGTGTCAAATGATGAGAATGTTTCAATGTATTCAATGCGTGTTTTGGGCAATCCAGTGAACCAATCATGACATAAATTGATGCAGTACCTTCCACGATCGGGGAAAAGAATGTACACGTTTTGATGGATTTCACAGATTGATCTAAACATAGATCACTGAATCAGGACGCCACTCTGCCGACTGAGAAGCACATAGTTCGAATTTAGCTGGTCATCTTTCATAAGCATACTCTCCAGTATGGTCCTTCGTGGGTTGCAACAGATTGATGTCTGCTTCAAGAGCCTGGAGGCTGGGTAGCGTCATCCCCAATTCCTCTGGTGCCTGTGTTTGTTCTTGTCCGAAAGAAGGTCTCTGCCACGTATTATATTGTAATGCAGGATCTGGCAGTGGCACCGTTGTGGAATACGCAGGGACCCGCAGCATGGCAATATTTTCTGCCAGCAACCCAGAAGTTGGCCTCAACCTCGTGTCAATACTAGCCAGCAGGGTCTGCGGGTGGCTCTCACCGGGGTTCATAGATATGAACGGTTTTCTAAGGGCATTCTGTTTGTATGCAGTATGTGGAATATCTAGCCCTGTTGATTTCTCCCTTGGATCGTTGGTTCTCGGAGGCCTGGCAAGAGTCACCTTCCACGGTGTTGCAAGACTCGCTGGATCAGGAACAGTTCGGGTGAATGGCGCACTGGGGAAGCTGGTACAGCTGATAGGTGGTGCGAAGTTTGTGGCGTACCTAGGCGAGCTTGTTTGGGGAGGTTTTGCGGCCCCTGATGGCTGCTGGTAGTTCTTAAACAGAAAGGGGACCACGCCCAGGAGCAGTGGTTGACTGGGCAAAAATCCTGGGCTCGGCGCCAGAGAATTTGCACCGAAGTTGTGACCTGAAGCAGACAGCTCTGTCTGCGACGGCAAGAAGGGGGTAGATTTTTGCTGGATGTCTAATTTAGGCTGCAAATCTTTAGACGCCAGTACCTGAGGCGTGACATTATTGGAAGTTGTACTCAAAGCGCTCAAGTGACGATACGGCGGGATTCCGCGTACTAGCAGGTGGCGCTGACTGGGCAATATAGGAGGCAGGTGCATTAGCGGAGGACCCTGAGGCTCAGTAGTGGGCAGATTTGGCGCTAATTTCGGTTCTTTTGTCTCTGGCTCTGGTTCTGGTTCTGGTGGTGGAAGTCGGACGCGGGGAGGGCGGCCACGTCGTTTTGCTCCGGGGACTACTGGTTTCGGTGGTTGTGGTTGTGGCGGAGGAACTTCATTTCGCTCGGATGGCTGCAGCGGTGCTTCCTGAAGACGCAGGCTAACCCTGGTTCGCCTTAAGGCCATTTCAGCACGGCCCAAAGGAGCCTTCCGTTCCCTCCCTCTACGCTTGCGCGGTCTTCCACGGCGGCTGACTGGTGGGGCCGGAATAGCCATTCGAGCCCGAATTTCATCTTCAGAACCAAGCTTTTCGTCGTCCAGTAGGAGCGGGCTTCCGGTACGTGACACTTTTGTGTCATATAATGTGCGAAAATCCGCCCGTTCGCCCATCGTTTTTCGTTTGCGTACGGATTGAATCACTTTGAATGTGTCTCGAAGGAACTTAAGCCGCTGCGCAACATTCGTCAAGTCTTCATACCAATTCTTCTCCACGATTTCTACCGGCTGACCCAGATCTCGTTTTTCAGTGTATTGTGAAAGATTTTCAAGCGACTCCTTTATAGGACGCTCAAAACTTGTACTGGAAAGAGGAATTAGGTGTCTTTTTTTGGGCATTTGTAGCATGGAAACTCGACTCTGTGCCGGGCTCGGTTTCGTGTAATTAAACAGGACCATTTTTGACAGTGAAGGGGCTTCTTCTTCCATTTCCGCCCACCTTTCTGGATCATATCGTATCACAACTGCGCCAGGGTCCATTTTTTTTGCTTGTTATTCAACGATGTGTAGACGAGTTTTAGATTCGTAACGAATGATATTTCTCGGCGAGATTAGCTGCGCTTAAGTCGCCAGACAAGGTATATTCTCAGGTGAATGTGATCTCACAAATGCAAGCTTTCTATAATGTTCGGTCAACGGTGATGATTATTTAGATAATGTTATAATCCCATCAATCGTGTGGTTTGTTTTGAAAACTAATAAAATAAAAATGGTGGTTGGACAAAGTGTCCGATTGTGAGCCGTAATTGGTAAGATCTGCCACTAAAGACTTTACGCCACAAACGCGAAGGAAAATTTTTCTGAGGTTTCGGGTTATTCCACGTCACTAAAATTTCTTTAAACCTTCACACAGAACCCGGAAGTTTGCGTTAGTTTCGTATAATATTGCGTGGGTAATTTGGCGTATGTCCGATTTCGTGAGCCTTCATCGGCAGAGAATCAGCGAGCGAATGCCGCACTGTGTGCAGTCGCACCAAATCGAAGAAACTAACGCGAGTCACTTTTAGGTCCTTCTGAAGTCTGCTGAACCTATGACCACGTCGGAAATTTTGCCCGGTGCAGAAAACGAGCCTTTAGATGCCACGGCTTCGCAGCTCGCATATCTAGTCGAATCATTTCTTGACTTGGGTGTGCTCGTCCATGATAACCAGGGTACCCCACAGCTGCACAGTGCCTTGACCAGAAAGACTAACCAGGTGGTAAGCCAGCTTTCGGGGCTAACAAATAGCCCTTTTACGCAGCAGTATCCGATACCTGTAGATGTTATTACGTACATTGAGGACGGGCGTAATCCTGATATCTATTCACGTGAGTTTGTCGAGGTCACGGCAAAATCGAATGCCAGATTAAAAGGCAAGATGTTGGCATTCCGCAAGCTTCTGCAGGTTTTGGGCGGTAAATTGGTCGAGGAGTTTCCACATCTCAAGGATGCGGTGGAAAATATAGAAAGCAGGACAATCAAATCGGACGCAGCAAGTGGGGTTTAGGTCAGCGGGAAATGAGACGAAAGCGACAAATAGCGGGACCTTTCAATTGCTTATGTGGAGACGCAGATTTGGTTCATTCTCTGATCTTTTTTTTGGCGGTCTACTGTGTGATGTGCCTTGAGTGAAAGGAACGAGTCTATTTTCCTACGAGCATTTCCGATGCTGACGCCTGGATTGGGGGTTCCTGTGGGTTTCTTCTTTTCTTGAAAAAGCTATCAAGTGTGAAGTCAATGCATATTTGACATCTAAAATTCGTGCATTTGGTTCATCGCTCGCAATTACAGTCTGTCTTTGGTATGACAGGTGAGACCCAGAGAGTACTTTCAGTAGATCATAAAATGCATTCAATCCAGTTTCGCGACGCTTCCATGGCTTGAGCTGAACTGGGTGCTCTCGTTGTCACAATTGTGTGTGTTGGATTATCCTTCAAATTTCACTTGAGGCAATTCTTCGAAACGTCGAAACGGTGACGACTATGGTGCTCACATATACATCCGTTGTTCGAGTTTGCAGATTCCAGTGGATGCAGAGACCAGATAAGGTCCGCTTAGGATCACTTATCTGTCGCGTTGTATGATACAGCGCATAGACTTGTCTACATTAATATGCTGATTATCGATAACTTTTCCAATTGTCACAACGTTTGACCGTTTCAGCAATCGCATACGGGCAAATTTTCTTTTAATTTGCTCTAATGCCATATTATTTAGCTCTTTTAGGCAAAATAAAGCAATCTCCTTCTTGACATCAAACGACAACTCCGAGCTTTGAGGCTTATCAGCATCGAGTCACGTGACTTATCGTATAGATCCAGGCAAAATCTGTGTACTCGTGCTGAATATTGAGTTCACTGCTGTAACTAATAAAAAATCTGGTGAAAGCCATCTTATCCGAAAGGAAGCTCGCTATGTGTTAATTCATGTCCTGCTGAATTTCCCTCCTCCGACTTCAAAACACAAAGATGCTGGAGGCGCAAAGCATGTGTCAATTGCGAGTCTAACGCAACTGTGACTGGAACCTGCAAGCTTAATTTTTCCCCGACGAAGAATAGAAGCACTTATTAGCCAGCAGTTGAAGACCACCAACTATCCGGAGATATTGAGTTCAATATATTGGGTAGCGGACTGTTTCTGGCTCAGGGTCGGCGAACACGTAGCGCGCCTAATCTCATGTTAATGCAGCAGTTTGCATACAGATTAGCTCAATTGGGTAATGTTTTTGGCCGACTTTTCTCTAGAGACTCGGGAGACTTATCACTCGGCCACACTTATTCAAGTTTGCTTTTCGACCAGTCGTATGAAACTATAATAAAGCTTGTAGACACTTAAGTGAAGATTGTGGCACGACGCGCTGCAGTATTCTGTAATGAGCGCGCGTAATCCTCCGATACCTTGAAATGTGTTGTGCGTAAGCCTCGAAACTTGTAGCATCACGTAGTTATAATCATGTGATAGCTGTCTCGCCTCCCTCACGTGGTGTAATTAAACCATGGCCTCAGAATGTCTGATACCACTGAACCAGAAACTATCAAAGATCCTGTGTAAAGCTTCCGTTTAGCTTCCGTCCGGAGACGTATTCTATCAACGAGAATGTGGACTTGTCTACCAGTTCGACTCTGCAGAAATAGCTCCACAACGACCGGAACGCGACGTAAAAAAACAAGCCCCGACGTTCAAATTCCCAATTATCAAGCTAAAAAAGGAAATTCAATTTTAAAACGATCGTGATTCTTTGTAAACAACCGTAGCCGAACTGGATATTCACACGAAATATTGTGCAATTGAGTGGTCTTAAGGGCGGAAAATGGTTCGAGGGCAAGGGCAAAAGTAGCTAATTCTAAAAGAATACGCCTCTGTCTGGCTAGTCTGGAAACCAACGCTGGGAAGAGTAGCCAGAAGAAAACACAGGCCTCACGACAGAGTTTTTACATTTCTTTGGTGTCATGCCACTTTTAGGATCAACTTTCCGGAAAAAACTTCATCATAAAAATATAAAGCACTCCCTGTAGCCGCTCATGGTGAAAAGAAGGTTCATGTCATGTGGTCATGAAAAAATAATCATGACTTTGACACTTGCATGGTTTCATATACAGCATATACATATAGTAATTTTGACAAACAACATTCTTTATTTCATCATTTTCGTTAAAGAGTGATCCAAGCGTAGTCTTGGTCAAATAATTTCAGTGACAAGACAATGCTAGATCAGAGAGTTGACTCTAAATCGCTGCACGTTTTGAAGCGCGCCTGATGTTTGGAATCTTTCCGTTTCGGGTATCTCCTGTTTCTTTTTTTTTGACCCGCATTACGGAATCTGACTGTGGCCTGACTTGGGCGATAACCAGCACGACTTATGCACATTATAAGTATATGCAGTCTGACCGCACGTCCAGCGCGAAATGTGTTACCGCGGGCGCTCAATTTTCCTAATGTTGACATAAATACCGCGCACGTCGATTAAATCCAGCATCTCTGCTGGCGCTATTCTTAAACGGCCAGCAAGCACCCAATCAAACACGTGCAACGCGAAAATATCGGTTAGGGCTACATAACTGTGCGCCATGCATCCTATTATAGGTGCAAGACTTCAGCCCTAGCACCCAGTTTATCGATGGATTATGGGCCAGAATCCTGTTGTTATAAGATAGCGGGCTCAGCCGCTCTGCTTCGTTGTATATTCTGCCCTTTTTTCTATTCAAACATTTTCACAGTTTTTCCTGCTCTAGAATCCACAGGTTCCGTTTATCTTTCATACGTTTCAAGCCACATTCGCCAGCTTCACATCAAGGCATCACTTAATTCACCACCACACCCTATAAACGATGAACAAATTCGGACTTCCACTCTTACTTCTACTTTTGGCACGCGCACTCGCCGCCTTGGATGATGTCACCACGACTGTAACCTCAAGCGTGATCGAAATCATCCCTGTCACAGAACATATTTTCACCACCAAAGGCAAATTGACCACCGTTTTGGTAACAGGATCCGGCCTGTACATCGCCGCAACCGCCGATGCCACTGCCGCGCTGGCCGCTAGCAGTGTCACAGAGACGTCTACATCAACGAGCACGACAGTCAATTCAGAAAGTCCCTCAGCCGCATCTTCTGTTGAGTCAACATCTTCAAGCACAGTTGTCTCTTCGAGCCAGAGTCCGGCCCCTGAGTCAACATCTTCTAGCACAGTTGTCTCTTCGAGCCAGAGTCAGGCCGCTGAGTCCCCTGCCTCGTCTGTTACAACTTCACCTGAATCATTAAAAGCTACACAAACAGTGGACCCCGCGGCGATTTTCACCCTGCCCATAGTGCCCTCTGGTCTGTACTCGACGTCGTATTCAAGCTCGCTTACCATTTTAAACGGCGCCACGGCTGTGGTTGAGTTTGTCGTGTTACACACTAATACTTGTTAACTTATGAAAACACCGACAGTAGTTTAAAAGTATAATCCTCCAGAAACTTGTGAATCCATAGCTCCTTTCGTTTATAGCTTCAGGATTAGAGTTTTCCCTTTTGACTCAGTCCCACACACAGTGCGTTTGTTACGTCCCTTCATGTTGCATTACAGCGGTATAACCCCGAACACCGCAACCCATCTCTGGGCCAACGAAGATTTAAATGCAAATGGCGATAAAAAGATCAAAGTTGATAAATAATCAGTATCACCCAAATCCATACCTCCCGTGGCGAAAGTATACCGTAACAAAAGTTCACATGCCCCGCGCGTCTTCTTTTTGTTGGGGATCTGTCAACTGTGAAGTCATGTGTTTTAAATATGTATGTACTTAGGGCCTATTTTACTGCTGCAACTAGTCCCCTTAAAGAGCAGTCTCTAGGTCAGAGCGCTTAAAATCTTTCCACCCTGTTCATGATCCGGTGTGCATACATACACCAACTCTCCTGCACAACTATCACGTGACTGACTTGCCTCAATTGCAAAACTGCATCTACGCCCGTGCATCCCGCACTTCCCGATCCGCTCGTTTTGTAAACAAGGCCTCTGCCTCATTGATCGCCTCAAGATTCCCATATCAGCCTGTTTTCCTGGCAAAATACTGTGAACTCAGGCATTCTTTATTAGTCTATTTCTTTACCGACCCTTTAAAATAAACATTTAACAACCCCCAAACAACATATTTAACTTGGCTAATCATGGATCTGTCGTTTGATGTCTCGTTTAACGCCTCAGCTCTACTAGAGGACCACCAACTAGATACAACGGACTTACTTCTGCCCGAAGAATACGAAGGAACAAGTCCCGTTAAGAAACTCAATCACAGAAGAAATCTGCCTTTTCAAAGCCTCAAAAGCGTGTCACTTCCAAACTTGGCTTGCCCGTTTCTGCTGCCGTCAAACGAGCTTTTCCTGGTGACAACTCACCTCCGCCAGGACAAGAATCTTCATAATGACAAGATCCAAAAACTTTTACAGCTGCTTCAGGGGGAAAACAGCGACTATGAGCTAGACGACCAGCTTAGAACACGTGTTTTTAAGGCACGTGCGGCGAGAAACTCGTCGCTCGACGCTTTAGACATGCATTTGGACTCTTGGCTTCAAGATACAGATCCTAAAAGACCATTGTCTCCACTGAAACGGAAATATTTAAGCGCAGGCTTGGATGCTGATAAGGAAAATGCCGTACTCAAGCCATCCAAGCGAAAACTCAGCAATTTTGAGCGAAAACCGCCTCTCAAAAAAAACAAGAGCTATGCGTCGATACCGCTACTTCAATCAAAACGAGATACAAACTCTTGGATGAGCTCTGTGCAGATGTCGCCCCAGCGTGTGTGTGTGCCCAAGCCGACTGCACTGCCGGGAAAGCCGTGCCTCAAGCCTCAAAAAAATATACGCATCTTCTTGGTCGACTCTCTGACGAACTCTGTCGCCGATGCCACGCAGTTCGGCACCGAACTTAATGCTCTGAACTGTGAGGGGTTCCCTCTACCGGATAATGCCAATGAGGTGGTGCAGATTCCGACTAATGATACCGGAGGGCTGTCTGCAGTGCAAAAAATGGCATTCATCAAGGTGCTGGCGGGTAAATTGCCCGAGCTGGCAGAAAAAAAGTATTCACACAAGGGATTTTATTCAAAACAGGAATTTGAGGATTTAAGGGTTCGCAGCAGAACTGTGGCGATCTTCCAAGACTCTGGCAAACGCGTGCGTTGGGCAGACGAGCTTGAGTGGTAATAATAAGTTGCAGACTGAACATTAGAGAAGACTTACAATATATATGGTAAAGAAATATATCATAACCGAATTTCAGAAAGTTAGAGGCTACTTTGCACATGTGTATGTGAGATTATGGGGTAATGTAAGTGACAATGGACATTACGAAAATGGCCTATTTTAAGCTGGAGAATTGATTCAGGATTATGGAATTAGGCTCATGTCTGCTACTTTTTCTATTCAAGGTCTTAAGTAAATACACCATATGTGCTAATAACTTGACGTTTGTTTAGTGACCACGGTATGCTTTAAACTTCGATACATCGTTGCCTCGCGTTTTCCCAACACCATTCTCGTGATTCAATAGTTGACACCATGATCTTTTCGGTCGAATCTAAAATTTAAACTTTTCTTTTTGCTTGATGCATCTGATTAAGGACTGGGAGCCAGAATTGCTTATTGGCTCTCCAAAAAACTATACATGAATATATATAAAACCCTAGCCAGCTTCGCTGCCTTGCCTTGCGTTGTTGTAAACCTTCATAGTCACTAATTCTAGTCCACATCCAAACCGAGTATACCGTAGTGCTTGGCACATCGGCGAATACTCCCTCTTATCAGCTCGAAGCGACGTTCGTAATTCTGGCGGTGATGTTTCCGGAGCGTAGAATCATTTTTCAAGGAAAGCCCAAAAAACCATTCCCAGTCTTCCTCGCTATATGTTTCATATGACCCTTGCGAACGGTGAAGAGAGTCAGCTGCGCTACGTAAGATAGCCAACCTCTCCGAGATATTTGAAGCCTCGAGATCCTCGGGATCCCTCACTGTTTTCTCCACAATATTCAAATTTCTCAGTATGGTGAGCAACCTTTCCCGCATATTTTCAAAAGCAATAGTTTCGCCTGCACTCAACTTGTCCTCGATGACTTCTGAAGTTACCCTTAATAATTCAATATCATTTGTCTCTCTGTCACGATTGGTCGTGTTTGGGCTATAAGTGCCGCTTCTGTCTTTGCTCAGGCAACAAGAGAGAATACCGCAGAGACCTCTCTTTCCGAGAACATTCAACCCTATATTCTCATCAGGACAATTGGTATCTTCAAGTACATTGAGTGCCGCTGCTCGGGCGACCATCATGAAGTATGTCGATATCAAAGAAAAGTGAATAAGCTTCATTATTATTTTTCAATTACGGAACACAAAGGAAAGCAACATAAGCGAGAGTCTTGGTTTTATACCTTTTACGGTTCTCATGATAGCACACCATTCAATACAAATTGTCAACACTGCGACAAGAAAGTCTTCTATTGTCTCAACAGCCAGTCAAAGTGCTTGAAAGAGTAAGAGTTCAATAGTTTAATTGTAGCCTGCCAGCCACACAACCTAAATTGCTCACAAAAGGAAATGACAATGACAACTCTACATGAGGCTAGGACACAAAGATAGATTGCATTGTTTTCGTGCCGCTTTGGTATTTTCTATGTTTTGAGACCCGGCGAATTCCGACTTTCACCAGATACTCTATTCCCATTACGTTTTCGCGGTGTGAACCTGCAAATTCTTGTAGACGACTGAGTCGTCTTAATTACGCTGTTTTTAGTCTTGTAGATCCTGAGTCGAAAGAGTATGCGAAATGTATATGTGTCCTTATCTTTAGTTGGCAGACTTAAATGCAATATGCAATATGCAATATGATCATGTCGTCGATCTGCGGGCAGGTTTGTTGTGGTTTTTTGGGTAAAGCAAACTTTAGTGAAAGCAACCACCAAGCGTTTGAAAGGAGGTCAAAAAGGAAAAGTCGTGAAAAGAATCAGCGGCCATTCGAACAAACTAAGTCTCCACTTTCATGCTAGAATAAGCATTCATTTCACTGTAATCTGTGTACCTCGTTCACATTTTATTGCCTATCCACGCACGCTGCGGACACCTATCAGGACATTGAAATTTTAAAAATATGCATTATGCGAGATTCTAGCTTTTCGGAGATTTCCGGGCGTAAATATACTATTGAACCCACATCAAAAAGAAGGTGCAATTCTTGGTTGCCTGACAAGACGCGACACTGACACTGCACCTGTCCAGATCGAGCGTGAACAACAATTGACACTTCTTTTCCAGATTCATTGATATATACCCCACCTCATCACCCAACAACAGTATATCTACATAATGACCACTTTTTTTGACGGGAAAAAATCCTTTGCCGATGTGCCCGTGAACGACGGAAAGATCGACACGCAGGCGTTTCTTGAGGCGTCGGAGGCCTTGGTGAAACTCTTTGATTTGTTGGGCTCATCCGCGTTCAGTGTTGTGCAGAAGGACATGACTGGCAACATCGAGAAGGTGCGCGCTAAGTTATTGGAGGACCCCGCAGGGCTGGCCACGTTGCAGGGCTTGATTTTGCTGGAGGCAGGTCAAAAGACAAAAAAGGCCACGCAGGGGCTCTTATGGTTGACCAGAGGTCTTGAGTTCACTGCGCAGGCAATGCGTGAAACCGTCAACAACCCATCCAAGGAATTGACCGTGACTTTCACCGATGCATACTCCAAGACGTTGTCACAATACCACGGTATGTTGGTGAAGCCGATCTTCAAGTTAGCAATGAAGGCATGCCCTTACCGCAAAGACTTCTTCGAGAAATTGGGTAGTGACCAAGCCAAGGTTGACGAGGAATTAGCCAAGTGGTTGAAGGCTTTAGAGGACATTGTGGCGATTATCTTGGCTTTCTTTACCCTGGGTAACTACGGTAAAGGTTTGTAGATGTTCATAGAATACAGCAGGCACACCTTGCTTATCTCGCGGGGCTGGCAAAAATAATTGATATCTCATGAGCGAATTGACTGCAACTTCTCTCAGTTGTCTACTAGCATGCTTCATGACCATCTCATGTCGCTCCTGAGTCTTTTATTCCCATTGCTGTACCCAAACTTTGCCTGATATAAGATACTCGAGGAAGACTAAAATTTGTCCGCAGAAAATCAGGTCCTGCGCTCGAATGGAATCTGGCACAATATTTTAGTTTCCGAAGTCCCGCATAAGTATCAAATTTGCAATTCATGCGATCAATCGCTTGATCGGTCGGAACCTTAACACCGTTTTTTGGCCACGATTTCTACGGTAGCTTCAGTCCGGTGTGTGTATTCTATTTCAACATTATGTCCCTGAAGCATTTAATCACTGCTCACTGCCAATCCTTTGTGTTTCTTGCATTAGCTCATAAAGCTGCCCGACTTGCTCCGGCGACATTTTCTCCAACTGCAGCAGCGTTAGCTTTCCCTCAGCCCATTTCCCTCCATCCAAATTTCTAAGATAATCTTGCCATTGAGTTAGAAACCCTACTATGTAAAGAGGGTTATCGGTCAGCTTGTGTGCCCTAAATTCAGCCTTAACATATTCGTCTCCCAAATATCTGAGCTCCGTTGGAAGCTTGTGCACGTGAGCCCTGAGAATTGCCCGGTAAAGGGCGAGGGGCGGAAGAAGCGGCTCGACGTTTCGCTCAGGCCGGCGCTGGCGTACGAGACGTATAATAGAGGGCCGCATGAGAGATATTCGATGTGAATTTAAGGACCATTTCGAAAGCAAGTAATCTGATTCGTGAGACCCAGAAGCCAGATCTGATATCACGTGATTCTGGATCGTTCGGTCGTTATCTATCGATGTGTTCGCTATCTAGGCGCTATGAAAGCCTTCTGTTTCATGTTATAGAGTTAATTTTGCATAAGAGTCAGTTATGAAAAATTCGGGGGCGATATAGGTAAATTAGGAATTTTGTCAAGTGTTTTTGCAATTCAATGTTTGTCGATGATCAGAATGTAGAATAGATTTCGCGGTCAAAAAACGCTTTTTTTCCAGACTTGCAAATCGTCAGTAGAGGAATATATTCTTCAATAAGCCTTCGAAGCATTTCTAGGAGTTGTCATATGAATGATGCAAGGCATGTGCAAACACTAGAAGTCCGCTCTGGGAAAAAGAGACCGAGTTTAAGACAACAAGCGAAGACTAATTATCAGGACTCAGTGATTTTCCTGCGTTCACTAGTGAACTTCATTCGTGTACGAATATATTTTAAGAAAAGCCGGCCACAATCATATGATTATCGATTATGTCCAACCTACTGTGATATGTTCCTATTTCATCAATTTACTTGACATAAACTATTGGTCGATTATGTTTCGAATCTACTCGAAACCTTTTTGCGAGCTGTCGACAACACCAAAGTGGAAAAATACTGATATAGGCATACAAATCTAATTATATGCTTATTTTTGTGTACTCAGTGCTCCAACCTTGCTAATATTTACAGGTACTTGGCTCTTCTTGGTAACTTGTTTGCTATCCGGAAACGTGGAGGAATACACATTACCAAATTCGGACACACATGGAACCACTATTTCCTATTTGGGTAAGTGGCATGGGTGCAAAATTAGCCCGGCGGTAATCCTGTTAAAGGCCATATACAGCCATTTTCGGACTTTTTAAAAATTTCTGCCTCACCATAAAGAACTAATTTATCTTCACAAACACAAATATCTCTTTTCCCGCTCACTTGAAATCGTCATGAATCTCGTCGCGATCTGGACAGCCGGGTCGCTTTTAACCGGGCCATTAGTGAGTGCAAGACCAAGGTCTTCTGCAGCAAACATCGTTGAAAGAAACAACTTTGAGGATAAAATGATTGATTTGATTAAGTTATTCGTACGGCAAAAAGCATTGATGAGCGGTATGCTAATAAAGACACGAAGTCACACCAACTGTGGAGTTCCACAACAATAACCTGCTTAAATAGTTTTTACATAATCTTGCGGAAACAAGTAAGGCTGAGAGGGACGGTAGAACAACCTGGTAGAATAAGGTGTCCAATCCACAATATCTCTGGTAAAAGCAAGCTCAAATGTCATGCTTTCTTCATTGCGAAACAGCGGGCAGCTCACCCCCTTTTTTGATTCGTTCTCAATGAAGAGACTTGCATAATGAGCTTATACCTCAGTCAGTAAATTTTGCTGAATATAGAAATGAAAAGTTTGAGAAAGCGTCTGGTCTTGATGACGCAGCTCATCAAAGTGTTACGACACGACTCAACGCGATATTTGTCAGACTGAAATGTAACTTGGCCAGTATGGAGTCTCTAAAGAGAGATAGTCAGTACCGTGATCTCAACAATTGAATGAGTTTCTGACTCAGGGCTCGTGCAGTATATTATCCACTCCATCATCGGCAATCAATCTTTGGTATCATACGCAATTGGCTTGTTTGAAATAATCTTTCAGTCAACAATTGGTCCTCGGTATTCAAAGAGATCAGAGCAGTGGCATCATTCGAACCATTTTCGTGTCAGTCCTCGGCTTTCCCACCTCTTTTTTTTATTGGAAGCTCCATCTCGTCCTTGATCGGCGAACTATTCGGAGTAGTTCTAACTCAACGTACAAATTATTCTTAGTCACATTAATAAGCAAAGGCGTCGAAGTAGGACTTGACTTCTTGAATTTCTTACAAAGTCTAGCACGCGAGGCTCTTAAAATATTGATGGTTTACCCACAGAAATCTTGGATATATTAATTATTGACACCATCTAAGTTTCCAAAAGCGAGACTTTGTCCTTGTAGACCAGTGCTTCAACTGGAGGTTTTAATATAGGTTTGCTTCCGGATTATTTTTGCGGCTGTACGTCAATTATCGCTTTGTCTATTTTGTTCTCCACAGCAACATCCTCCGGTGTTTCTTCATCAAGTACATCATGCGGGCTCCTCAGCACAATTTTTGATGAAGTTTTCGCCGGCTCCGATGTATCAGAGTCAATTTCAGAATCACAATCAGAATGATCGTCATCAGAGCTGTCCAATTCTTCCGATGCGTCTTTCATATCATCTCTCATCAATGGCCTATTTGGTGGAGATAGTCTGAGATCGAGTCTGACTGCAGCGACAATAATTTCTTCGTGAGTCTCATTGACCCCTTCAAGAATTTTCAGCAGCAAAAAAAGCTTGCTTCCCGCCGAAAATAAAAACAAAGCCCTAAAGAGAGAACTGACAAAGAAAGTTAACAGATCGGTGAAGCGCACTTTCTGGATAGGCTCCTTCAGCTTGCCAGAAGAGACGATGAGGTTTTTCTATATCGAATGATTTCATACCTTGAAAATCATGTATAGTTACTTCATATAATTCGAAGATATTGGTCTCGCTTTGTAAACTTTTCTTAATAGAGCATATGCCATTCTCATTTGCTGCAATGTTCTAGTGTTTAAAAGATATGTGCTGTACAAGATTCGAATACCAAACGAGGCTCCCAAAATAAAGCAAAAAAAGAAAAACCAACAAACATATTCATGGGGAAAGTACCGTTGCGGGAAGATAAGGAACGCAGATAAAGGTTGGAGTAATGGGGTTGAGGCTCAAATTTAAAAGATAACATGTGGCATACTGACCAGTACCTTCATGAAGAATTGTGACAGCTTTTACAGCACAATACAAAATATCTAGATTTCAGATTGCGTCGGCAAAGAGTTTCAATAAGTGTTACAGCATGTTGCACCAAAAAACAGTACACTACGGTTACGGCAATATTACGAGCAAAGCACTGTTCTCAATTCACTCAGCGAAACATGAAATTGCGATGTTAAGCCATGGTGGAATTGCAAGAGTCTCAGTTGCTTACCTTTGTGTATATGAAGCTCAAATTATCTTTCAGGTATCAATTTTGACTCGCTGGCAAACCAAATGTATTACCGTTTTTTAATTTTGACATGAATCGTTGTCAGTGTTACTGACAAAATACTAGACAAAAAAGACCACTAGCTCAGAGCCCGCTACGAAATACACTTTATGCCGAACTGGCAAATGGACACAGATTCTGAAAATGGCTCAGCTTTACCAAAATAAGATTGGTGAGAAATGTCCTACGTCATCAAGGAGATAAGAATGTCATCCCTCCTACTTAATCGGTTCATGGCCCGCCTCAAGTCCTTTATTATTGACGACATGTTTGAAAAGGGGGAATTCAAATAAACAAGAACTCCAACAGGCCAAGATTTAGACGCAATATTGAAACGCCAAATGAAATTCCATTTGATGCGTATCCTGAAGATCAGCTAAACTTTGCCACTTACTTTCATCGAGAAATGGTGGAGCGCACCAACACAGCCAACTTTTATATGTTCAACCAAGCGGAGCAGCACATGATGTGTTGGGTGGCCAGTTTAAACCTGAAACCTTTGACACCTTTTAAACAATATGGTTATCCTGACTCCGCCGCACCCGGGTATGCTGATATTATAGAGCGCCTGCGCCGCCTCATGATGTTTTGAAAGAGTATATTTAGCGCAATGGAGGTTGTTATTTATTTCTTTAAGCAATGGAATTTTGTTCCAGCGTAAATCTACTCAGGCTGATAATTTGCTTGAGCATTTGAAGAGCGCTCAGAGTGATGAGAAACTTGCATGATGATCTTTGGATGACTTCTTATTTATGTTCATTTCTAAAAATCTCAACCTAAACAGCATCGTAAATAAAATAGTATCTTGTTTCACGAACTCTAGTGCTCATGCTATTGAGAGTGTCTGAGGGTTTTGCGATTTTTGTTTTTCTAGGAGAAGCTTTTATACCATTATGCCCAATATCACCCCAATGAACCAATCGAATAGATACCGTGCATGAAGGGTTTTGCCACTCAAAATGACCCATCGAACCATTGAGATACCTATGAACCTAGACTCAATACTGCGGACGCTCTGGGCAGCAAGCAACATACAGTTTAAGGTGCCGAATGAAAACCCTTGACAACACTCATTACACTTTTTCTTTCGATCACGAACCCTGAAAACCAATTTTGTTAACCGCTGAAAAGTTTTGAAATTGATCTGCGCTGAACACCTCAAGTAATTCAAAATGTTTATGAGTAGCACGGGAATCGCTCTCGTGTCATTGTGCGACTCCCTTTTCGTTGAGGTTCCAGACAGTCAATCTCAAGAACTAATCCGTAATAAGCCCTTTGTTATTCCACCTCAGACTTGTGCAGTTTACTCTGTTTGGCAGTTTTCTTTTTTGAGATGTAGCTGTTAATGTAAAGTAATATTTTTTCGGCACGCATGCGTTGGGTTTTGAAAATAATAGATTCCGTGAGAGAAATGTCCTTCACATCCTGGCGCTTTTCATCCCAGAGTCTCAACACTTGTACTAGACGAGAAATTGTGCTTTGCAAGTGCTCGAAATCTGAGCAAGGAGAACCATCATACTCGAGTAGTGTTATTAAATAAAGATTGAGATTTATCACGGATCGCACCATGTGATGTATGAGATTGTTTGAATTATAAAATTGTAAAAAGATTACCGCTTGAGTAAAGACTTCGTGGGTTTGCCAGACAAAATTTGCCAGTTTCGTGAGACTACCGCCGCAAGGTTCTGCCACCCTAATATAGCCAGCGGCCTTTTGAAGGTCAGAAAGTAAAGATTCGGCAACCCGCTCGTAGTTTTCACTTTGAAATGTACCTCTAGTAGCAAATGACGTGATGTGCGCATAGGTTTGCTGCAAAATTCGCTCAGCGGTTTGCACGATGTTATATTCATCATATGCGATTGTGAGATTCGGCTCACAAAGTGAGGTTTGTGCTTCTGGAAAAAAGTTAAAGGTCGCCTCTCCCAGTAGTGGCCGGGCTAGAATTAAGGCGGAAAGTGCAGTAATGAATACAGTCATGGATATCATGATTATATAGATCACGGTGGTCGAGAGATCCTCTTATATGCGTATGATGGAACTCCCAAATAAAATCGAGGAAATAGGCTTTTGGAGAGCATCAAACTTGTAAACTCTGAGAATTCTGGGAGCTTTGTAAGATGATATCGCTTTTTTAAGAAAAGTCAGATATTTTGTCGAGTGGCAAACTTGCTGAAGTTTCAGCATCCACATAAAATTGCGGCCGCATTGACTCTGGTAACTTGCGCAGCTCATTCATTCCCAACAAGAATCACATTTAGGGATAGAAACATTACCAGGAGAAATGGAACAGAATGAAACCTGCTACAAAATTAAAAATTAAAGTATGGAATACTAGTGTTTGTCGTTGAGCACGTCTGCCAATCCTGCATGTTGATCTTGGTGGCGGTATCTTAGCCTGAAACAATGACTTTGCACTTGCAATTCAAAAAAATGTTGATAACAGGTAATTTTAACTTACTTACAAATACAAAATCAGATAAATCGATATATCTCAACAAACATCATCCACCTCGATTGGTCAAAGTGTCCTCCCCATGTCAGACACCTGCACGCGCAGTGCGCACGCCACCTTTAGACTATCAGCTGCTCTGATATAGAAACAAACCAAAAATCGTATACAATTATAGACTGCCTACGCAAGCAAGAAATGAACCGACAGACGTTTTTGTTTTTCTTGCTCCTAATAGTCTTTCTCAACTTCCCCCGAGGTGGGCCTGACCCGGATCTGGATAAAAATGCCGCTGTACTAACGCAGTACCGGGGTGCACTCCAACAGGGCCATGACTGGCTTCCGAAAAGCGAATACTACATGGGCTACGGCAATTTGACCGGGCTCAAACTTTCTTATGAAGATGCTTTGGCCCACAGAAACATCCTGAAATGGCCTTTTAGAGAATACACGCCATCATCGCCGTGGCAAGAAACACAGGAGCACTCCTTATTACCGGATATGGTGAGCGGCAAAATTAGACTGTTCTGGGGCAACAACCCGGTGACTGAGGATGGACAAGCGTACTTGCTCAACATCCTGAGTCATACGTATGGCGAGTTTGAAATTCTGCATTTCGACCAGCCGCTCACGCCAATTCCAATGCCACTCCCAACATACTTAAAGGAGTTCTACAATAGCTACCGGCAGGCCCGGTACGATGAGGAAAAGGAGAGGTATGAGGCGGATCCTGAGAATAACCTGCCGCCGGCAGAAATTCCGGAAATCGTGGATAAGACAGGAAACGTGACCACATACACGCTGGGCAAACTTTCTTTCCTGATCCGGCCCTTACAAACCGTATACCCAGAACTTCAAACGGCGCGACTTGGGCTCGACCTTCATGAAGATGCCACGCTAGTGTCTGTGCAAATTGAAATTTCAGATACATTTGCCAAAGACCGCAATCGTTTCGCGGTGTTCGCTGTTTATTTTCAAAATACTGGCGCGCTCGTGGGTCTCACCAGCCTGGCCAAGTTCAGAGGCACAGATTCCCTTCCGCACTTTGCCATGTCAGAGGAGGGGTTTAACAAGTCGCGTACTTTAGTATCGCGATTTTTTTCTTCAATGAACCTCGAAAAGGACCTCAAGTTGAATCTGTTAACTAATGACATTGACGCCGCTGAGTCGCTGTGTGAGCTAGCTCTATATTTGCAGTTGGAAAAAACTGCATACACAAGGCCCGAGTTGCAGTACATTGACGATGAGCTCCGGTTACGCCAGGGATTGCCACTTCCGCCAATTCCCGACGTGGAAATATCACATGCACTTTTGTACTCGCCAGACTGCGGTATTGTGTTTGAGAAAAAGGCCGACACTGCTCTCACAGGGTTACGGCTGGAGGTTAACCTCGACAAGATGCGCCGTGCTTTTGTCGGCATGCTCATATTGACTCTCATGGAGCTCGCTCTTTTCTTACGTCAGGCTAAGGTGACTAGAACGCCTAGCGACCTTTCAAACGTATCGAAATTATCGGTCGTGCTTCTTAGTGTGTATGATCTGGTGTTGGCCGTGATTATGATGCTGATTATGTGGATCTCAGACTTATACCTTATCATTGCGTGCAACACGGTGTTGAACATATTGTTGTTTTATGTTTTCGAGCTGAGATACTACGCATCGATTGATGCTGCACAACTGAACGAGCGCGGAATGTCGTGGTGGCAGATTTTGAGGGGATACAGGCAGTCAGGGCTAGGGATGCCCCATGATTTGGAGGCACAGACTGCCGTGAACGGCCTATCTGTCACTGATCCCGCGTCCACCCAGACAACAAATCCTAACGCTGTACCCAACACAGCGCCTACCCCGTCCCCTCCAGAACCTACAGTGACAGGGCCCTCTCCTTCCAGTGGAGTGTCGTATTTCGCATTCAGCTTTGTACTCTCTTTCGCAGTTGCCATGATAGTTTTGGCGTCGACCGATTGGAGTGTCAATAGAGCCCGAATTTTCGAATACTTCTTATTTATCATTCTCAACTCCTACTGGATTCCTCAATTCTTCCGCAACACATTGAAAAACCGTTCGAAGAGTATACTGTGGGAGTTTGTGTGTGGAATCTCATTGGTCAGATTGGTTCCTTTGGCATATGTTTGCTTGGACAAGAAGAATCCGCTTGGTCACCCTTCAAACCCGCTCTTGTTTTATACTGTCTTGAGTTGGCTAGCTGCTCAAATGTTGTTGCTCTATTTGCAGAGCAGACTCGGTGCCAGGTTCTGGCTCAATAACAAGTGGCTTCCCGAACAGTATAATTATCACCCCGTAATTCATGTGAAGGATTTGGAGACTGGGTTTTCCCGTGACATTTTGATGAATTTGAAGGCGGAGCCAGGGCAAGAAGTGTCGATGTACGAAAGCGACTGCGCTATCTGTATGTCCACGTTGAAGTTTCCCGTCTTGACGTCCGAGGGCGTGAATAAGAAACCATACGAGGCGCTCATGAGAGAGATCATGATCACGCCTTGTTATCATTCATTTCATTCTGAGTGTTTGGAAGATTGGATGATCTACAAGTTGCAATGTCCAGTATGCAGAACATCACTACCCCCTGTTTAAGTGCTAATTTGGGGTTTGTATTACAGCATAATGAGTATGAATTCACTGATGAAAGCTGAGGTTTTGGCATATTGTGGCCATTTTGCTGTAGGTGGACGTCAATTCATTAATCATAATACCAGAGCTATAAACATGGCCGGAGTTTGTTTCATAATTGATTGAGCAGATATTCAGCTGCTTTCGGAGGAACAGCTACCTCGCTTGGCCTGTGATCTGTTCACCACGTTCATCGAGGGTGGTTTTGGATTTGAGTTACACCTCTTTCTGGCGGCTTTCGGCTTCTCGGTCTTCGCTCGCTCGGCAGAACTGATGGATGTGAGACTGGTCAGTGATTTTCTTTTAACCATGAAGTTGAGCTTGGAGAATGGCATCGCAGGAGCGTCGTGGTGAGTTCTGACAAGACACAATAAAGCGGTAACAATTTGATTTCGTGTATCTCGAACACTCAGGCGGCTTGCATAAATCTTGCTTTTGTGAATTGAATCACATGTATATGCTCACTGCGGGGTTCCATAAGTTCTTATACAACTGATGGTCCCTGTGCGGCGCCATACGCGGCAATACGCAAGTGAAAGACTCTCGGGACGGAGGCAGGCGGAACCGAGCAGCCAAGCTAATGCGAATTTTCAGCATGAGTCTTTACGCGCGGTCGATGGCAACCGTTACTTCACCTGCATTCAAGAAAAAACTCAACGGTTATTTTTAGATCCGTCAAGATGATATGATATTACTTTGGGTGATAGTCATTGATAATGTTTGATAGGGCACATATTGTTGTACCATGCTCAGGAGTAATAAGAGTCCAACAATCTCTGTAAAATTATGCTCGAAATTCGCTCGTAGTTCATGCAATGCGGCTGTCGGGTACCGGGTATTCATCGCTAAGCGGGTGCCGAAGTTTATGTAGACAGCATACGAGAGATTGCTTCCAATCCCAAAGATACAAAAACTTATTTGTCATCGACAACCAAGGATTAAAATTAAACAAATACAACTATTTCTTTTTTAGCAAAGTTTCAACTTGGGGCAAGCAATCAAGGGGGTGTATTGTGGAACCGTACACAAGTAATCCGAGAAATGTCACCTTCCTGGAATGGTTTAACTGATTCGGATATCCCTAAATAGCAAACCAGTAACCATTCGAGCTCTTAAACTCTTTGCTCTCTTTGAAGCGGCAGTAGCTATGTTTCCTTAAAAGATTGGCTTTCAGTCCTTAAACAGATTGATAAAACAAACAAACAGACGAAAAAAGACGAAGTATACACTTCTATCAATTGTTGCTCGTGCACGTGATGGATGAGCAAACTAACCATGGGGTTGATGGCACGTTTCTTTTACCAAAAAATGATACGTCTCCGGAGACAAAATCTAAATGTCGCTCTAGTTCACCAGGTCTACATGGCTTTCCCAACAAATGAATGTGCTTGTTCGGATGAAAAGGACCAGCCCCCAATCGAATGCACACATCACGTGACCAAACATCAAATAAAAGCCCGTGGCATTATTCAGCGGGCAAAAATAGCGCATTAGGCGCAGTTCCGAAATTTTTGACCGTTTAGTGTCCTCAAAACAAGCATACTCGTAAATACAGCATGCGGATATTATATTGACGGCAAACCGGCCCCGGAAATAAGCGCGCACTAAATACGGCTCGGCCTGTTGGCCTCCAAAACTCGAAGATAACTTGCGAGCCGCTTTTCGTCGCCGAGAATAAAGTTTGTTGTGTCAGAAACGATGTACTCAGGTAAGTAAAGCTTATTGCAGAGATTCATCCAGCGATCGTAAGAATCCATCTTTTTTTCTTCTTCGCTTCCAAACATCTCTCGCGGAAGTGTATGTCCGACGAGCTTACGCCGGAGATAAGCCTCCACGTGAGCCACCTTCAAGTTGCCTTTCACGCCCTTTTTTTTCTCGGCTTTCTCAGACTCAGCATAATCGTTAAGCGTCACGCGTAATTCTCGGTAAACCTGCTCAAGGTTGATCTTAGATAATTCTTCGCTGAGTGCGTGAATTTCGGAGGAGTGTTCCTTGCAAAAGTCCAGAAAATACATTTGACGCACTTGCGCTTTGAAATCCTGAAGATATTTCAAGAATCGGAGTTTCTGAGTAGGAAATTTTCCGTCTTTCGTTTTTTCCCTCTTCTGCTCCAAAATTTTGGAGGCCACCCATTCGTCAAAGGTATGCTCTCTAACCTTTGGATCAGAAAGCCCATAGTACGCCGATCTTTGCGAAAATTTGGGTAAAAGTTCTTCTTCAACAAGAAACCACGGATCGTATATCGAGATGTCGTCCTTTAGTTCCTCAAGGAGATTGGTAAAGTCTTGTCTCGCCGAATCGTCATTTCCCGTTGCGTCTTCTTCAGACTCAAATGCGAGGTCAAGCCCGCTATTGACCCCTTCATCAGAATCCGAAAGAGCCCCGTGCAAAGCAGATCCAGAATTATTGTCAGATACTGGGTTTCCACTATCCTCTGCGCCATCATCATTATCATCATCATCATCCCCTGACGACGAGTAGCCAAGATCAAGTCCTTGATGTTCATTTTGAGCTTTGCTGATGTCACCCGAGAATGGGTATTCTTCGTCCTCATCAATCACTTGGTGGTCAGTAACGCTTTTTTTCGAGGCCTGTTCATCGACGTCTAATTTCTCTCGTGACGTGCTTTCGAATGGCTCGATCGTTTCACCCTTGTCTGCTCCCATCTCATCTTTACAGCCTAGAACATTTCCAGCCCCGCGTCTTTTCAGATTGGAGCCCCTTTCCAGGTTTTTCCTTTTCTTTTCATTATGTTTAGGGACTCCGGCTATGAAACCATTTGCCTTGGCGAAGAGCACTGCCAAATCATCGAAATCAACCTTACTTGCAAAATCGTCAATTCCCGTTTCGGATAATTGCCATACAGATACAGCAGTTTTCGAATTGAAATAGAAATGGCTGGCACCCTTAGCCACTACGATAAACCATGTGGTACCTTGAATCGGGTAAGTGAATAGGGGCTGTAGCATATATGGCTGTAAATTGCGATCGAATCTCGATGGAGGCATGTCCTGTTTTGAATAGGTGGGGGCATGCAGGATGCGCACACGTTGCACTGCGACCTACGTCTACTTTTAATCGAAGTTTATCATGGTGAGTTTATGGAAACAAAATTAATGTGTACGTATCCATATTTGAGCCCGAAGTGCTCTACGAAGATGCAAAAACTCCTCATTATATTCACTGTAACTAGAAAATGGGCCGGGGTCTTGTAGTAGTGGCGGGACTGCCTGCAGTCCAAATCCAGAAATTTCGCATGTCCCCACTTACCAATTGGTTTATGCGAGATGCGGACAGGACAAAAGCCCAGGAAACAATGACCGGGTAAAATGCAAGAGAGCAGCATTCGCGAGAGCACCTCGAGAAAAAAGCCCTGGATAAAAAAATTGAAGAAAAAAAGCAGAAAAGTGCAGCTTGAGGCACTTTTTGAATTGAAACTCTTGCAATGTGAGCCCTCAGCTCACCAACATGTCAACGCTTAGCTTCAATCTTTTGATTT
>JAKTUB010000295.1:52450-70947 GCA_030556465.1 Metschnikowia picachoensis
CAGGATGCGCACACGTTGCACTGCGACCTACGTCTACTTTTAATCGAAGTTTATCATGGTGAGTTTATGGAAACAAAATTAATGTGTACGTATCCATATTTGAGCCCGAAGTGCTCTACGAAGATGCAAAAACTCCTCATTATATTCACTGTAACTAGAAAATGGGCCGGGGTCTTGTAGTATGTCCAGTTTATTGCGTTCTTGTATATAGTACGAATACATGACTAAAGAAAAAAAAAAAGTGGCGGGACTGCCTGCAGTCCAAATCCAGAAATTTCGCATGTCCCCACTTACCAATTGGTTTATGCGAGATGCGGACAGGACAAAAGCCCAGGAAACAATGACCGGGTAAAATGCAAGAGAGCAGCATTCGCGAGAGCACCTCGAGAAAAAAGCCCTGGATAAAAAAATTGAAGAAAAAAAGCAGAAAAGTGCAGCTTGAGGCACTTTTTGAATTGAAACTCTTGCAATGTGAGCCCTCAGCTCACCAACATGTCAACGCTTAGCTTCAATCTTTTGATTTTTGGCAGAGACGCTAGCAGACTTTTTCTCAGCTTATCTTCATCCAGAACACTCTCATCCAGCATTTCTCCCTCCAGCTTAAGACTGACCAACTGCTCTTCGCCAGTAGACTTTTTGAACTTCTTGCGGATTCGAGGAACGGCCAATTCAGAGCCCTGATGAAGGTTCTTGGCGTGTCTCAATAACAAGTCTCTTCTTGAAAAAGCACGGGTGCAAATACCACATGCAAACGGCTTCAATTTGTTGTGTGTCAGCATAATGTGCCTACTCAAATGTTCATACCGTGTAAACGCACGCTCACATTGCTTGCAATTGAAAAGTCTAGAGTTTCCGGTGGGCGTCTTTGTGCCGAATTTTCCTGGGTCATTTATCCCGTTCACAAAGTACAAGTCTTTTGCCTTTGGCATGAATTCAGCCATGTTGTCTGACATATCTTCAAAAATAGTTGCTGCAATTGATTTGAAATGATTCGAAGGGCTAATCGAATCCAGGAAGATGGTGTAATTGAAAGGTTGATCAAGGATTAAAATATGGGATTCAATGATTGTAACACTTGAACCAAGAATAAGAGATAATCCTTTATATTCCAGATTCTTTCATGCGAGTATATCCGAAGCTAAATTTGAACCTGATGTATTATCTCTTTGATGTGAAGTAATGCCTTTAAAATATTTATAGGGAGGATGGCTTGTATATGTAGTGCTATGTATTTTACGCAAGGCGCAGAAATGTGAGCTAGCGGTGATACGTTCATATAGTCACCGTCCTTGCATGTTTGCGAGAGCAAGATGTTCCCCGCAATCTGCAAATGTGACAAGCCTCAGGGCGTGGGGAAGGTGGGGATCCCGCGAGCGGCAGGATCATCGTTCTTCTCATAGTGCATGCACAGACGCTCTTGCAGGTGACAAACGCTCGCAAAACACAAGCTAGTCGGCTGAGCCAGAAGCGGCCAGTAAGTGCCGCAAATGTGAGAAGTCTGGTCACACATTCAGCAGAAAAGCTTAATAAGAGCTTTAATATCAACGACTGGACTTTTGCCAATGCCACTGAGAAAAGACGCAGGCGAAGAAAAACAATAAATCGCAGTGCTATGATTCGCCTGCATATCTTCGGAGGGGCGCAAGAGGGGACAAGAGGGGACCCCTTTACAGCACACGGCGTGAAATATGAGATCACAGTGTCTATGTGGCTTATTCTCAAAGTCCGGCAAGATCCGAAAGTCCGAGGCGGGGAATATAGATAGACGGCTATCACGAAGTAAGAAAAAAAAGTAAAAAAGGGACCTGGGAATAGTCGGTAAGATGCCTCATTGCCATCTTACAGAACATATGCGCCGGACAGTAGCCTGGTTGTACAAGGCTTAATTAAGATCTGAGGCGCGCCAGAACAATAGCAAAATCTTGTTCTAGAACGGCAGCAAAAGACGATGCGTGTATGACACCATCTTCGAGTTTCTCCTCTCGACTCTTTTCATGAGATCCAATGATCAACAGAAGTTCCCAGATCAACCTAAAGATATCAATTTCTGAAAAATGGCGAGTACATGTTCCACACACGACCTACCGCCACACGAGCATCCTTTTTATTGTCTGAACTGGCAAGCGCAAGCTGATTTAAATCTTGCACAAATTCACTTCGCAAACTCTTCGGCACAATTTGGTGTGAAAGCAAGTTGAGGTTCACCACCTCTACGAAAAGCTTACCGTCAGAAACGTACTTGTCCTCCGAGATTTCGCGATTAATCAAGCGGTTGATCTGGTTCATGCACTTGAGACAGTCGATTCGCCGGCTGATGAAGTTTTGGCTGAGAGACGCATCCTTGCGCAATGCTCTGTTGGCCTGGTAGATAATGAACAACGATGGCAGGATCGACAACACTCCAAATAAGAGCTGCTGCAGCTTAAGAAGCTTATCAATGCCACTGATTGCCAAATCACCGTCGACCTTAGTTTTCTGCACCTGTATCAAGATAGAACGGACTAGCAGGCCGGTGAGAATCGCTTTGTAAGGCGTGCGAAGCTCGTCTTCATATTGTGACATCACCATTGTCAAGTCTCCTTGCTTGACTGCGGCGCTTATTTCGGCAGGACTGATCTTCACGTTGGTATCCATCAAATAGTCTGTCACCATGCGTTCTAATGAGTCGAGATCCGATTTGAGCGACTCTTTCAGAGTGATAGTCATGGCCTCATCATTTCGAAGAATACTAAGCATGTCACCAATGGGCTTGACGATCCAGTTGCGCCAAAATCCAAGAATGGTGTCAAAGAAATTAAGCTTAACCCAACTAGCTATTTCTGCTCGGTTTTGCCACACACTGAGAGACGCCGAGGGACCGTAGTTTACCGATAGGAGCAAGAGAGGCCAGTACCGTACTAAAAAATTAGGCGGGGCTGTCAGCGAGGCCTTGCTTCCCTCGCGTATGAACTGATCGATGTACACAAGCTGCGACACGACACTGTTATCGTTAAATTCGGGAAATATCTGCGCAAGCGTGGCCGTGGAAACCGGCAAGCTGTTAAGGAATATACCTAGCATCTTGTAGTGTTCATCCAATTGAGCGTTCAATGCACTTATCTTAGTCTTGATCTCTTTGTCAAGAAACTTGATCGGAATCTTCAAGAACAGGAGTCGCGATTGCCTCACAATGAAGTTTACATTGAGCTTCAGCCACGCATTTCCGAACAAGTTCTTGAAAGAGGCAAAAATGGCATCGAGTACACGCGAAACGCGGCCTTTGCCTTCGCTATCCTCAGTGATCGATACCGCGCTAGAGAATCCCGCCCAAAGCGTTCTGTACGTCCTCTCAGGTATTGTTTGGATTCCATAGATAAATTTGTTAAGCGAGGACAGCTTGACATTTTCCCAATAAGCAAGGTGAGATTTTGCCACAATCGTTTTGTATAAGATCGAGTTGGCCAAGTGATGGAGGCCCAAAATTGTACAGTATTCGTCCATAAGCAGCACAAGGCCGCGTTCAAAATTTGTACTGACCACCGAGTCTGAGATTCGCCTTTGGAAACTTTGCAACGAGGCAATCCTTATTTCTGGAACAGCGCTCAATTTGCCATCTGTGTTAATTTTGAGGCTATAATAGAATTCCGTAAAAATCTCCGCCACAGACTCACTCACACCACTGTTTTCCGCCGTTTTCGGGTCCGTGCCCAGTATTGCCAAAAATTCATTTGTCCTATCGTGCAATTCCTGTATTTGTTCAAGTAATCGAAACAGAATCGTGTTCGTAGACCGTGCTTGGTGAAGTACGTTTTTTGGGAGCCCCGGCCTTACAAAATCCATGGCAGATTCAAGTATACTTGACAAGTTCTGAATAAAAGAAAAAAATAGGGATGAATTATAACTTGGATATCAATTTGAGTGAATGAACTTATGCCTATATCGTTATTCTTTAGAAGTTATGGAAGCGATACTAGAAATTGGCTGGAATCTGGACTTGGGTGCTGCCCGCGACGCGCAATCACGGTTGCTAGGCGCACGATTTAGGCGATATCAATTTGAATGGAAGTATGAGAGAATGTTGAAATTTGTAAAAATAGTGACGTATTCGCTTTTAAGATCCTATAAGCGTATGGAATAGTACGATTCTGCGAGATGAATATGTTTTGCCAAAAGTAGATGATCATATCACAAGGTTCAAGCGACTCGTAGCCTCACCTTGTCTGTAGATAACTACACTACATTGACACTTGAATGACCACATTAAACGATTTAATTTATTTTCTCTTAATTTTCTTTCCTCTATGAGCTATGCACGAGAACGCATCGCTGCTATTTCGTGCTTCTTTGAGTTGTAAAGTGTGTGGGGGCACTTGAAATTCACGATTCATAGAGATAAAAATTGTATAATGTGGCTCTTCCACACGATCCAATTTGTGATCCGATTTTCCGATAGTCTATCACACACATGTGACATAATTCTAATGCACCGAGTTTTTAATCATGGCTAGATTGAGCTTTTGTAAGGCAAAACGCTTCCAAATCACGGCAACTCTTCAAAAGCCACAATAACACCGACGCGTTCTTACTCTTCATCAGGTTTCTCCAACACGCCTGTCAGTTTGATCAATGTGTTGACGTCCGCATCGGGCCAGATGCGGCGGACCACGCCCTGTGGGCCCAAACTGACCGTGGCAAACTCCAATTTCTCACTATTCAAGTTACTGCTATCCACAGTCTTTGAGAGGACTTTGATCGCCAATTCGCACGCCTCCTTCAACGTGATTTCATCATTGTAATCCTTCTTGAGCAAGGTCTGTGCTGCAGCATTATTAGCGCCGATCGCCGTCGCCTTCCAGCCGCTGTAATTTCCTGATGGGTTTGACGTAAACAACTGAAATTCGTTTCTGTCGTCGTGGCCCGCGTATATGAAACTCACACCAAATGGACGCAATCCACCGTGCTGTGTGTATCCCTGTTTAATATCACACAAGCTCTTTATGAGCAATTCACAAGGGATTTCCTCGTTGTACGTTTTCAAGTACCGCTGCGCCGTGACGCGGGCGTTATTCACGAGAATAGAGGCGTCCGCGGTCATACCTGCCACGGCGCACATCATCTGGTCGTTCAAATGATACAATTTTTCCGCCGATCCGTCGTTGTCAAGCAATTTCGACGTTACTTTTTTCTCGCACGCCAACACCACGCCATCTTTTGCCAAGATACCAATTGCTGTACCAGCGTTGGCGATCGCTTCCTGAGCGTATTCAACCTGGTAAAGTCTGCCCTCGGGCGAGAAAATCGTCGTTCTCGAGTCGTATCTTCTGGACATCTGTGCTGATTCTGTTCAAGATTATGAGAGCGTGTAGAGTAAAGGTTGTGGTGTTACAGTGGCGAGCGGTATGTAGGTCACGTGCCGCACAGGACCCAGAGTGGGTTGGCTATTCATACACACACACACGATTGAGGTGAATAGATTCTTTCTCTTAAGAAATGATACATGATAGTATCAATCTGACATCGATGATCGTTTATTGCAATGTCTGGGCAGATTTGAATGGTATAAATATTGAAGTCACGTGTTGCGATTTGGCTGCAACGGATGGTCGTTAAACTCTAAAGAAACAAAAAAAAAACTATGTCACGACTCAAGACTTACGACTCAAACCTGAGTTCCGCAAACTTTGAGGACCATGGAAATCTGTTTATTCGAAGTAATATCCAGAAAAAAACACCAGTTTTAGCATATATATTATACCCTTTTCTTACTACAGAGTTGAGGTGCCTCCGTTAATCACGTGATTTATGTGGATGGCACATCGCGTAAACACCCACAGCCATGCGTCAATCAGGTTCAGCAACAACTTGATTAATCATGCTCTGTTCTTATAGAGTACTATAAGTGATCGTCAAAACCCGCTCAGCGAACCATTAGGCTCGTTTCGAGAGTATTTGGCATTCAAAAGGTTTGTGCCTGTTTTCCACTAGATTTCGCCACAGACCTCACTTTCCCACTCCAGATACCGAAAGTTCAACAACTCGAGGAAACACCTCATGGCGGTTTTCATCTCTTCCATCAATGTGCCGCTAGGCTATGTTGCACCGAAATTTCCGGGACTATACTGGGTGCTTCTAGGCGCACGTGCGAAATATCTCTACTATCCTTCAGATATCTGGCGATTTACTGTTTTTTGGGTGATGATTTTTTTCGTGGCAGCATACGCATTGGTAGGGTGTGGGCTGGCGGCAAACATGGTGCTTCGGAGGTCGCGGCTACCGGCCCTGGCGAAACGCGCGACCTTCTTTTGGAGGCTAAAACCATTTCTCATAGCAGTGTCTTACATAATCCTGGGTTTAGCGCAGGGATTTATAATAGGCGCCATCATCGGCGTCGTGCTATCGGTAATATACCGCGCAGGCTCCTTGACAATGAATGTATGGTTACCGTTCTGTTGGGGGCTTGCTGCTATCTTGTATCATATTTGCTCGAGCTATAGTACCAGTCTGTTGTTGATCTAAAAGGTATTGAAGCGATCCCTTTAACCCTTGAGATACAGTCGAAATTCCGAAAAGAACTTGCGACACTTTGCAAATGACAGGCTGATAATCACTGTGCTCAGTTAATACTGGTTCAAGAACAGGGAATCACGGGACTCCCTACTTTACCCAATGTCCTGGATTGTGGCCAAATCTAATTAAGAATATCAAGGATGTCTTTCTTAACTTGCCTCCCATGGACCGAGCTTATCATGCCCTCAGACTGAAACGGAACAGGTCAGAGCCTTTGATGAACTTTCAACAAGCTTACCAAGGTGCATTCAAGTAAGGTGAAAGCATGATTAATGCCTGTAAAGCCCCATACCGGAAGAATGTTAATCTGGCACGTTTGAACACACCCATAATCGGCATTTCGGGCTTGATTGTATGGATTTTCTAAAAACACAGCATTGTTTACGCTGAAGAGCATCTCGAATCAGCAGACAAAAGGCAGCATTAACACGAGCTACACAGATTGTTTCCAAAGTGATCCAGCTATCATCGTACTCACCCACACGAGTATAAGTCAAGCTTTACACGCGATAATGTGATCTTACATTCACCAAAGATGATACGCTTGTTGGCGATGCCAATTGCCGAGCTATTATTAATACGCATTTCGCAACTCTGCATCGAATTTTTTTCTTGACATTGAAAAAGTTGCTTTCAAATAAAGGTTCTAACTTATGAGTGCATACCATTTGTAATCTAGCCTGGCCCCATTTCATCATTTGAAATGACGTCATTGCGACGTTTTTTTTTTTTTCAACTAACAACCAAAAAGAGGCACACATGAAGATTTGTGAACTCTGTGAAAATCAGACTATGTCTTATTGAGAATTTTGTTATGTGTAGGCTCCACTAAATCTGTATCTAGTTTTCCCACCGTGCTGCCTCCTGAGGATGCGGGATACGCACTCACCTCTCTCGAACGGGAAATTATCAAGACATTCTACAACTGACCTTGAACAAAATACATATTACAACGACCCGGATAATTTGCATCGCGACTCCATTAAGATCGCACTAAAATACAGAAAATTCTATTTGGGCTTGATTTTTTCAAAACACTCAACAACGTACGCCAAATCCCAACAACTGTATCTCAAACTTGACCATGTCTCCGCAATTGGATTTCATCAAAATTCATCAATTAGCACACAGACTCAGCCACACAAATGATCCACACGAGAAGGAGAACCTAGCAGTCTCCATGCTCACATTTATGGACGATTTTAAGACATTGCATCCATGTTATGAACAGTGTTATCTGATTTTGGCCTCACAAGGTCATCCACTAACCACCAAATATGACGAAACCTGGGTCCGCAGGGTTCTACAGCTTGAGCAGCAAGACCTATTTATGGGCGACGAGTATATTGGCCAGGCAGAAAAGGCATGTTTTTTCGAGAATTTTGTCCCGCAGTACATAAAGTTATTCATTGGTTGTGATTTCGCCAATCTCCATAATCTCCTCAATAAAGTGAGCCTTCTGGTGCAGTTTTTGAGTCAGTGCTCTGACATACTACTGTTTACTGAGAACAGGTACTTCGAGTTCCAGTTCTATCAAATTGTTGCGGTTTTGTATGGCCTGATGTGGTTTTCGCTGTATGCAAAACACGACGACTCATTACCGCAGAACGACGAGACGTCACCGTCTCTCAAATGGGCGCAAATCGAAAAAAAGTGCAACAACTATTATGACAAGACGTGTCACTTTTTGAAGAATTTGGACGAGAGACACGCAGATGTGATTAGGGACGTGAATACGGAGTTCACTTATTACGGCCTTGTCAAGTGGCTTTGTGCGTTTGCAAAATTAAAGGAACACCGGCTTGTTGATTTCTGCAACGATTTTTCAGCTTTAGAAGCAGAGACAGATGCTTTGAAACAGATTGAACTTTATACAGAGGCATTTTTATGCTATGGGGTTGCGAGTATCGCTGCGAAACCGTTTAGAGAGCTTAATTTTCGTCTGCACGAGAAAGCTCTTGATTTCTACACTGCAAACGGGCTGAAAGGAGCCGAGTTATATGCCATCACGCGCCTTCTTTCACTTGCAAAGTTCAAAGACGTCAAACAACTTTGGCAGCCATTGCTTACGACGAGGCTCGACGCAGATATCGCATTTTGTCTTCCTGTGAAAACCAGAGGCACATTCTGGGACTTTCTTCTCCTGGTAGTTGACGTGAAGGCGTTTTTGTTGATCATGTCTATTTCCGAGTGTATTCCAAAAGATATGTTGCTCGATAAGTTGGGCTATAAGAGTGCACCAGAATCGAAAAGAAATGCTGTTGCGAACAGTTTGGTAATGGTGATTTCTATATTGGATCTTGGAAAAGCGAACGTATTCTATGACGAGTCTGAGGCAACGTTTAATCACCTTGCTGTTGACGAAAATATCAGGAAATTGGACTTGCAGGACCAAATTGAGAACCTTGAGCATTTAGCAAACGCAGAGGCAGCCGCCGCACACATGAACACGCTCTTGGTAAGAAAATACTTTTCATGATTTTGCCTCCCTCAAATGTTTCAATTCTCCAACTGCCCGTTCTTTCTTGTGAGATCCTCTTGTGAGAGATTATATACAATTTCCATGATTTTCAATCGCGCTAGTAACGGATTGAATTTCACATGGGCAACACTGAGATCCGTGGGTTCGCCAGAAATAAGCTGCGCAATCAAAAAACACGAGATCATGATTAGAAACACTCCGCAATCGTCGAAATTCTGCTGCTGGTCACACTTCATCTTGACAAGGGTGATTTTTTCGTTTGGCTTGAATAGCGTTCTTTGGAGCCGCTGCGCCAATTTGTGAAGCAACGTGTCGTCTTCGCCATCCATGGCCATGGAGTCGTATACAAAGAGTTTCTTCTCTATCATGCTGAGAACACAAAGAGCCCAGTGATCTCCGTTGTTTGCATTTTCCAAATCGGCATAATCGTCTTCGTCAATAAAATTGAACGGGAGAAATATGACTTTCAGTTTGGCCAATTCTTTCATGGGGAGGATGTTCTGCAAATCTTCCTCTATAGGAAAATGCAATATTAACTGGGTGATTGCCGGAAACAAAAGCTGTATATGGAAACCGAAACCAAGCTCCTTGAGAAAATGCATGACAATCATCTCATACATAAAAGAAATGTTGTTGTCGTTGAGCCATTCTTCCGGTAAAAGGTACAGAACATCCAGCTTGTAAATATCTACCAGCCCGCATTTGAATATCTTAGTATCCCCTTCACCCTTTGCGCTCCTGATTATTTGTGAATGTAGATCTTTTATGCGTTTTTTCGCAACGTTGGGATTAAATTCCTCGTCAGACGGTGGTCTCTGTATACGTCCCAGACGAGACAATTTTGCGTGCGTTTCTGCAACTAATAGAGACGCTTTCCTATTCTTTCGCAGTTCTTTCCTCTGTTTTCGTGCCTCCTTACCCTTTTTTTCCGGAATTTCGGCAATCTGCTCTGCCGATGTCGTTGTGATCTCTACCTCTGACAAAACCAGCAGCCAGTCGAACTGATCGAGCCCATCTGAATATACGAGAGCCATTTTGGGACATTTTTCCGAGCTGAGACATAGCCCCTTGTATGGATTGAGGACGTACAGCATGCAAGTGGCGGGATTTAAGTGCTCTCTGCTCTGCACTCACCGCCAGCTGTGGTGACCGAACGCATCATGACGCGCAGCAAATCGGCGATGCAATGTCCGTCAGACACCGCGCACGCACCTGATTGCATGCGGATGCACCGAGATTATCCGGCCCGCTTTGAAAGAAGATTTTCACCGATCAATAAAGAAATATCGACATGTTCAAAATACGGTGGCCGCTTCTACGCCGCTATAAATCGAGCCTTGCCTCACGCCCGCCGCTCAATGTACCATACAAAACGGGGCAGCCCATGCATGAAACGAGAACACACCTAATTCCGCAACCGGGTCACCTCACGCCAGGAATTTCCGCCCTAGAATATTATAACCGAAGATTGGCGCTAGCAAAAGAGATGCCGACAAAGTCCGCGGCGATCTTGGTAGGCAACCAGGTGCAGCACAGCTCGGGAAGCGTGTTTTACCATTTTGAGCAGGATACAGACCTATACTATTTGACCGGATGGCTCAGTCCAGATTCGGTTGCCGTGGTGGAAAAAGTCTCAGATAAAGGCACGGATGAGGACGTTGTATTTCACATGCTAGTGCCGCCAAAAAACGCCGCTACCGACCTCTGGGAAGGCGACAAAAACGGGCTTGAAGGGGCATTCGATTACTTCAATGCTGATGAAGTGGGCGACGTAAATCGGGTTGAACCGTATCTTCGAGAGATCCTCAAGAGAAATGACACTATTTTCTTTGATACAAAAAACAGAGGGCCCATCGGCAACGGCGGTGTTTCCGGAAAATTCGCCCTGTTCTTCAGTCTCTCGCTGAATGCCCGTCACTCGACTATAAAAAACGTGCTCGAGTCATCGAATAAAAGCGTGCGCCCATTAAAGCCCATATTGGCCCAGCACAGACTGGTCAAGTCAGAGGCGGAAATCCGCGTGATGCACAAGGCAGGCCAAATATCGAGCCGTGCAATCAATACGGCGATCGCCAAAGTCGGGTCTGCGACGCCGTTTAATACTGAAAAAGTGTTGGCTAAATACCTAGAGTATGCGTTTGTCAAGGGTGGATGCGACCGTGAGGCGTACATTCCCGTCGTAGCTAGCGGCGAAAATGCGTTAACACTCCATTATACACGCAACGACGATCTTTTATACAGGGACGAGACTGTATTTATTGACGCTGGTGGCAAGTTGGGTGGGTATTGTGCCGACATTTCTCGAGCATGGCCCAATGCGCCCCACGGCTTTTCCGACCCTCAAAAAGATATCTACAATGTGGTTCTTTCCGCCAACAAAAAGTGTATATCGGAGTGTTTCGCTCATCAGCACTCGCTCCAGAGCCTTCATGAACTAGCGGTGACCACATTACTACAGGGTCTTAGAGACTTGCCTGGAATGGGTCACGTGACCCACTCAGACGTGACTCGCCACTTGTTCCCACATTACATCGGCCATCATTTGGGGCTCGATTTGCACGACGTGCCGAGTGTCTCGCGCACTGCGCAGCTAGTTCCAGGAAACGTGGTCACGGTCGAGCCGGGCTTGTATATTCCGCAGGATGACAAGTGGCCACGCCATTTCCAAGGCATTGGCGTGCGTGTTGAGGACGACATTGCAGTAGGAAAAAATGCCAGCGAGTCGCGTAATTTAACCAGCTTGTGTGTAAAGGAAGTGGATGATATCGAGGCGTTGATTCGCCTGGGTAAAGTGATCACGCCACATGCTTACGACGAGATGGTCGATTTGGAGATCTAAGCAGGGAGAAGACATGTATATAGAGACGGTAGAGAAACAAAAAAAAGACTCGTTTTTTTCTTCACTACAGTCCGTGCAGAATATGGCTGCAAAATATGGGTTTGATAGCGAAGAGTGATACTCGGTAAACGTGCGTCAGGCCACCTTTGAAGACACCGCCTGGCTCTCGTTAAGGAATACTTGCATTAACAATCGACACCTTGATTTCTTTGATTATGGTTGAAAAGCGAGGGTTTGACAGATCTGCTAAAGCAATATATAAGTATACGGTCGGATCCTTTCGTGATGTGTATGGGAGATTTTTCGAGATCTTCCGAGAACGCTACAAAATGTAAAGTTGCAGCTCAGAACACAACAGAAGCAGCCACATCAGATCAGATTCGCTGAAGAGTAACACCTTTGAATCTAGTACCTGCAAGAGTCACAAAAGTCAATAATACATCCTTTCCACGGTGTTTCCGATCCCCGGCCACTATGTGTGCTGGTGTAAGCAGGGCCGAGGCGCACGCACAGTGAACGAATTCATGAGTCTTTCTTCTGTTCTTTTCCGTTTTTTCGATTGAACACATGTGCTCAACAACAGTAAGGTAGATCTTGAAACCTAATAAGGCGCTTGATATAGCAAAAAACTCTTGGTCGAAGGTTGAAGACTCAACTGAACAACACCATCTACCAATGCTTTGCGTTGATGCATAATCTGTGTGCACTTCCTATCTTGATACTAGATGTACAACTAGCCAAGCTTATTTTTACGCTTTATTTGCTTTAGTTATAGCTACTATTTTGTACATATCACCATATCACCATAAATCCTATGGCAAAATTTCGCAGAGGCGAAACCAATCTTTGGGTTTAATATACATTATGAATTAGTCTTAGGTTGAACTTAAGTCGTAACGCGTTCCTTCAGACTCACTCACCAAAAGTGCGCCAAGAGGATAGCGCGCTTCACGTACGCACCGAAGGTATCAAGCCTACGCCCTACAGTAATATGACCAGTATGTGTTCTTCATGAGTCGTCTATTCACAAGGTTCGGCCTCTCCTGGGCCCATCCGCCGCCAGGTGTCTCTAGCGGTTTACGTTCAACAACAAGCTGTTGTTCTTGGAGTCGTCGCCGGCGCTGCCAGAGGGCAAATACGTAACGTTTGGCGAAGCAGCCAAGGTAGCTGCGATGTCCTTCGACGCTTCCAAACGACGAATTTTCAATAAACCATCACCAGCCTTGGCCAAAGCACGCAGCACCGTTTCAGCAGCCTCGGCCTCACCCTCTGCACGAATGACGGACGCCTTACGCTCTTGCTCGGCGCGATCGACCAAAAAACGTGCTCTTTCGGCGTCCTGTTGAGCGATCTGTTTCTGTTCAACGGCTTTGGTGAACTCCTTTCCGAAAGTCATGTGCGTGATCAGCACATCTTCCAAGCGGATGTTAAACTCGTTGGCACGGCGCGAGAGTTCCTGGCGAATCCTTGCAGACACGACCTCTCTCTGCGTGATCAACTGGGCTGCGTCAAATTGGGCCACAATGCTCTTCAAGATCTCGTTACCGATAGCGGGCAAAACACGCTCATCGTAGTCCAACCCAAGATTCTGGTATATCTTCGGCAAGTTCATCACATCGGGTCTGTGCAACACTCTTAAAGTCAAAGACACATTCTGCAAGTCTTTCGACCCGGTGGTGGTGGCAATTGTTTTTGGTTTTGTGCGCACGTCATAAATAATCGGTTTTTGTAACCATGGGATGACAAAGTGTGTGCCTTCGCCAATGACTGTCGATTGCACACCGTTCAAACGGTCGAAAATGACGGCTCTTTTGCCGCCCTCCACGTCATAAAGCGCTGACTGCGCAAGCGTAATCACCACGCCTGCAGGAATTGCAATTCGTGAAATCGTGTTAGCGATTTTAAAAGGCATATTGTACAAGATGTAGATTGTGTGTGATAGTTCAAACGCGTAGGGTTTGTTATGTAAGGAGATATTACGCCGCTTAAAGTGTGGTCATTGATGGCAAATGCGGGTGTTCTTTGTCAATTGGTGCACGGATGTTTCAAGCAAACCAAGGGGGGGCAAGAGTTGAATATGGAGGCTGTTACGGGTATTAATTTGAACGTACTTAAATGTGAATATAGTCAGTATTCGTAAAATTACAGTAAACTCTTTTGAAGAGGAAAACAAAATATGTTTTTTGGTGTAGGTTTCGCTTTCTTTTCCCTTACTTGTCCTATTCAATCAATTGGGCACATTTGCACGCGCTATAAGAGCCTTATTTCCAATACACCAAGGTCTGATTATATTGATTCGAGACTTTTGAAAACAAGAAGGGTTTTGCGCCCTGAAATAATAAACCTGGTTTTGTGAGCCGCCCGGTTCCTCCGGGCCTGCACGCTTCTATAATACAAATCCAACGAGCCGAAAATCACTCGATGAAGTAAACTAATGTCCAGGCAGCACCGGCAGCAACAGAGCCAATGGCGACCATCTGGAGACCTTCAAGCACCTTCTTCATTGTGCCACAGTCGTCACCCAACGACACCAGAGTCTTCACATAGCCAAATATGAACAAAGTGACGATCATGACCACGACAGAGACGATAAGCCCCGTACGCACAACGCTACAGAAGAAGTAGGGCAACAATGGTACGAATCCACCAAGGAAATAACCGCTGCCAATAGTGAGCGCCGAAGTGAATTCTCTCCCCTCAGCCGGTTCTTCCAAACCTTTCCCGAAGCGAATGACAAAGTCAATAAGATTCTTCGGCGTCTGGCCCATGTCTTTCAAGAAAGACGCGATCGTCTGCTCGGATGCGCCCAACTCAAACATGATCTCGGCCGCCTCTTGGTTGAGCGTTTCTGGTTTCTTGAAAAACTGCAACTTCTCCTTCTTCACTTCACTGTGGTAATAGTCCAACTCAGACTTAGCCGCCAAGTATCCGCCCAACCCCATAGAAATCGCGCCGGAAACCAACTCAGCCATACCACCGGTGATGACGAGTTTGGAAGAGCCTAACGACGACAAGCCTGCAGTCAAAGCAAATGGCACAGTCAAGCCGTCGGAAAGTCCAATGATAATGTCACTCATTACACGCGGATCAAAGGAGTTAAGAAAGCCCTGTGGCTCGTTATCATCGTCGGAATCGCTGTTTATGTGTTTGGCTGCAGAAACGATGGCCTCCCCGGCCGCAGCCGCCTGCGCACGATCGTCCCCGCCTGTGGAGCCATAAGGCAATCTGTTTTCATCAAGCAAGCGTTCTGCACGGCGTAATTCGTCGTCTGAACTGTCTTTTTTGCTCAAAAGCAGCGCAACAATGTTCTTTACCAGTACTAACATAGTGTGGTCGGTGTGTGTTTTTGAGTGTACGAATGAATCTGTTGAATGTGTGTTTTAAAATGGTTACCCCACTAAAGATTGTCGAATAAGCGGTGAGCTGGAGATGACTTATGCAAGAAGAAGTGGCCCGGATTGGTGGTCACAAAAATAACAGGAAAGCTTTTGAATGGGTCTCGGCTCTCGCGGTTGATGATAACGCGAAAAATAGCAAGGAAAAGGATGGCGAGTGATGGCCAGATGCTGGAATGGACTTATGCAAACAATTGTGCGATACAGTTAAGTTATCTTTCGTGGGAGTCTGTGAGGGATTATGGTGCTTCTTCACGTTGTTGTTTTCTGCAATTTTTGCCAAATTTCAACGGCTTCTGGCGCCTTAGTTTTATGAGGCTCACTCATTGTGAATGCGACTCACAGTTTATAATATCCTGCAGATAGATCAATCGCTTACATTTTGCGAATCTATGATTGGCTTAAATACAAGCGGCATCGTCAGGAACAGATCTGCCACGCCAAGAGCCTCGCTTTTGCTGACGCCCCCATCCACTGATTTGTGCGTGCACCCCGCAGATTGTCTCAGTATAATTTTTTTTTAGCCCCCTGGATATCTGATCGCGAAAATATTTGAGTTAGAAGTGAGGTTTAAAGAAACAAGCTGTAAAAGACCGAGATCGGCTTTTGACAGCCGTCCTGCAGAGGAGAAGTCGTAAAAATATCGTATATATGTATGCTCCCTTGAATGATTTCTCATTAGCCATTTTTTTTTTCTTTTCTTGCTACGTTCAGGGTCAGAGTTTGCGAGTGTTTTGGAATTAGTTAAAGATAAAAAAAAGACGTGTGTCTGATAAATCATGCAGGATGTTGTGCTGAGAGTTTGATTATGTCTTGATAAAGCAAAATGGTTAGACGCCCATGCACTACCTAGTGAAGACTTTCCATGCGCGTGCGCCTAACCTTTGGGGATTGAGAGTAATATCTCGTGAAATGTAGATGGCATCTTCCAATCGGGATTACTACCAGCCCGATATGATATCAATATGTTAGTACTGAGTAGTTACCCGGTGAGGCGGCACTTGGCGCTTAGTAAGTATTTTTGGAGTTCTCCTCTTGTATTTCTCTTCTCCCCTTCGACTATACCTCTGAGCTCAAGGGCCACCAGGTGTTTTCCTTAGTGGGACACGTGGACGATAAGCATCTGCTTACAACTCTTAATGCTCGCTCTCTGTGCGGCGACGTCGTGCTAACTTATATGGTGCTACAATTCATTTGATGCCAGAATTCTTGCATCTACACGTTTTCTTCTTCTTTCTCATTGTCTTGTTTTGGGAAAAAACTGATGCTTGTGATACTTTGGGCTTGTGAAGATTTGGTATGCGGTCGGATGATGTGCTTCCTCGAATTACGGACACATTAAAGATTACTTGGTGCTAGCTTCAATTGACGACACACTATTCTCTGTGGAAATGGCATAAAATAAGCCTCAAGCCATGTTCGCAATTATAGCCTGACAAGCACAGTGATTTACCTACAATGACTCACAATTTTTGTTTCTGCTGGTACTCCAAAATCTGCTGCACCACGTCTTGCACACATGCCGCTAACAGGGTCAATTCAAAGCCCAACAATTTTCTAGTAGCCTCATTATTCGTTCTAGCTAGCGACAATATGTCTTTGGGGCCGCTTCCAGGAGTACCCAAGGGCACTTTTTCCTTTAATTCTGGAACCTTTTCCCGAATAATGTCGACCATCATTTGCACGGAAAACTTCCCGTTTGTCATATAGAGCCGTTTGCCAACAGTGGTTGGGCCCTCAAAAGCAGCCAAATGCGCTTTTGCAACGTCGCGTACATCTATAAAGCCGGCTTTATCGTTAGCGAAAGAGCCGTGCCGGCCGATCTTGAGAAGTTCATTAATCACTTCGTTCAGTGTATTGAGTTTGTCTGAAACCTCATTATCGAACGCCTGTGGCCCGAATACGTACACTGGATTCACCGCTGTTAACGAAGGAAACCCAGGTTTGCTTGCGAAGTCCCAAGCGATCTTTTCTGCGAAAGACTTGGCCCCATAATAGGCGTTTATAGGGTCCTTCACGGCATCTTCATACAGGATGTTGTTCCATGACGTTTCATCAAACAGAAGGGATGGGTTCTGCTCATCGTCGGGCGAGTATAATGCAGCATCACTGGAAGTGATCACCACACGTTTGATCTTACTGTTTCCCAGCTCCACGTGTGTTTTGATTGCGTTCATGATGTTTCTCGTGCCCTCAACAGCCGGTACTATCAAGTCTTTCTCAGGATCCGTCGTCTCATAGAAGAATGGCGACGCTGTATGTAAAACCACGGAGATATCGGGATTTTCTGCAAGAACAGTACTGAACGCTTCTTTGGCCGCAATATCGGGCACAATCACATACGTGAACAGGGCCTGGGCGCCACTGACGTTTTTCTGAATATTTTCACCTTTTGCGGCCAGCCTCACAGTGCCAACAACATCATGGTTTTGCGAAATGAGCAATTTTACTATATGTTGTGCAATGAATCCAGAGGCACCTGTAACAAGAACTTTCTCAGGCATACTTTCCACGGCTGAAAAGAAAAGATACTATTACAATGGATAGCGGCTCGGAGTACTTTTTAGCTTCCCCACATTTTGCGACATCTGGCGCACTGGCCTACCGCATTCGGCGCGCGAACCCGGCGATAAGTTTTGTCAAATTTGGAAGGATCCAGATTTTGCGGCACAAAAGACTGTAAAGCACCAACCCACCACACGTGACTGTACTGTTTTATACACAGTACATGTCCGTTTATGATTGGTTCGTCCTTTGTGCACACCAATCTAGTAATTGCTGTAGCACTGCATATTGGATGCTTTCTCTTCCTTCCCAGTGAAAACTTTTCACTGTGGACAACTAATCTCTAACAAGGATCTAACGAATACTTTATTCGTTCCTAGAGCACTGACTTGATGGACACACCAGATTCTATCTAATCTGGTTTACTACACCCTTATCTCTATGATGGGTTATCAGTCATCAATGTCTTAGAGTGATCTTCCCCCAGTGCCGGATGAACTAGGCAGGACTCCTTCGGAGTCTGCCTCTCCGGCTTATACTGGTAACCTTTACTTTGAAGGTGGACTTTGTCCCGGGGACTCTTCTCCGGAGAGTCCGTTTCTTTATGATACATCATGTCACATTGGATATTCAAGACTAGCAAGCCTTACGGATGTTTTATGAGGACCCTAATAGATGCTTGCGCATCTATACAGTCCTAACATTTAACAACAACAAAGACACCCCGATT
>JAKTUB010000296.1:0-68111 GCA_030556465.1 Metschnikowia picachoensis
TTCAACGCATCCAAGTCGGACAAGATCGTGGGTCTGTTCAATAGGCTGTTGCTCAACGAGCGCAACATGTCAATGTCGGCATCCGTGTGCGAGGCGGAGCCAATGGCAGCCAACACGGCATCAATATGAGCCTGGACCGTCTTGATCTCACGTGACACAGTCAGCAACTGTTCAACGTGCAATTGCACCGAGCTCTCCTTCAGCGTCAGTGTCTGCAGGATCGTACCGAGGGCCAACTTCTCTGAGATGGTGGACGCGCCAACAGAGTGTGGGATTGGCGAGAAAATGTACAGTGTGCTGGTCGTGACAGTCTTCCAGCCAATCTTCTGCACACGTCCTGGCTTGCCCAATGCGGCACCGATATATGTGGTCAAAGTAGGGAACTCAATCGAGTCGCCATTCAAGTACTTCACGTTGAGGTAAATCGCCGGGAACGGATACGCTCTGTCGGCACCCTTCAGGTAAAAATCGTGGATCAAGGCGGTAGAGCCATCGATCTTGCCTGCACAGTCAAACCAGCCCAAAACGGACTCCTTTGGGTGCGCCTTTTTGTATAACGAATATAACACCTTATGTTTGTGCTCCTCGATCGAAATGGCGTCGCCGGTCTCTTGGCACGGCACCATGAACGCATCTCTAATTTCGACCTTGCTCCCGTCATCAGACCGCACGCCAAGTAACGTGCCGATGATTCTTGTATTCTGCTCCAAAATCTGCTTCGACACAATCTCCAAGATCAGAAAAAGAGCCAGGTTGTGGATGAGCACATCCGCTGGGGAGGCCGCAGCAGGAGCTGCAGGCGCAGCCACGGTGGGGCGGACCAAGTGCATGTATGTATTGGCCATTATGTGCTGTTGGTTCGTCTCTGTGTGAATTTTAGAATTTGAGTGTGCTATCAGTTTTTTTTCATGCCTTTTTCCTGTTGCCGCACGCAGGTCACGTGGGCTACTCTCGAAGCTTGCGTGCGCGATGTCTGCCATTATTTCTGGCTAAGAATGTTAGATAAAGTGACACGATGCGTAAGGGATGCGTGGAACTGATTGAAGAAGTCATAAAAACTATACCTTTTTCAATACGTGCTTTAGAATCCCATGGACACTGGTTTGAATTTTACATCTTGCCACGAGTTTTCACGGCCGACAAAATTTACAAAATCGCGATGATGCCTAGTGGGGCGGCACCAACTATCGTTTCGTAATACAGTGAAACTGTCAGCTCGGGAAGGGAGAAGTGTTGCTTGATAACGGTATATTTAATGGGTTCCAAGCGCTACCTGTAAGGGGAAGCGAGCTCCCCTTTATATACTCCTATATTCAACACAAACACAACCCCAACCTCATGCAAGTCTCACTCATTGCGGGGTTAATCATAGCGGGCACGTGACTACATTCACGTGCCTGTTAGGACGTATTTGGGGATGGTGATTAATTCATCTCTTTCCTTATGCATTGGCCGGGTATTTGCTACAGGTCCAATTCTTTTGGCTTCGCCCCGACTGCTGGCAAGATGAAATTCTATATTCTAAAGAAAACCTTAAAATGTTTTCCAAAAATTTGAGTTATTCAGTTAACACGTGATGGTAAATATCATTTATTGCTTATGCTAAACATCATAGAGGTCGATATCAGGTAAAACAAGCTATTTATATCTGTTTATATTATATTATATAATGACGACCGGGTGTAACCACGGGAACATGCTCGCGTAATGAGCAATGCATGTCTGCAATTGAAAGGGTGTGACGAATGAAATAATGAAATTGAACAGAAGAATTTTTAAAATATAGACAGGTCTGAGCATCGAGCTAGTCAGGCATCAACTGTTAGTAGATTGGACTTGCGCCCGTTCAAATTCAATGCTCTACCTGTCTCAAACAGTGAAACATGGTAACAATGATGTTCGCCAGAGCACATGATTTGAATACATTTTCTTGAAGCCTCTCAAGATTCGGTATTTTGTTCATCGATAATGCAATCATTACATGTGTAAGAATAAGCAGGATGCTATCGCGTCTTTGGCACGAAAAATGTGTAATCTCAATGAACAATTTTTACTGCATGGAGAGCAGCAGCCGCTAGTTCTTCAGGCACGTGACCAGAAGCACGTCAACAGATTTAAATATTCATATGCACAAATAGTGTAAATTGTGATCGAAGTCCTGAAGGTATTTGCAACTTTAGACTTTTCAAAAGAGTTATACAAGAATTGGTGATGATTATAGACGTTAAGACACCTAATAAAAGTTTCTTTTAGTCCTTCAATTCCATCAGTGAGCCCCGCCGTCCAAATCAAAAAGTTTGGTTGCCAAAATTTTTTTTGACGTGTAAATGTTTCAGTGTTTTATCAGACTTGGCCAAAAGGCCCTTCATCCCATACCTTTTCTGGCTAGCTCACTGTTGACTTTCAAACCGCTTCGGCCAGGTGTCTATTCAAGACTTCAGTCAGTAAAGTAACCTATCAAATTTTCATTCGTCAACCACAGTGGTAGTCGACGCTTAATTTCTTTGACACAAGAAACACTGAATGGTTGGATGAAAGTTGCTCGTATATGATACTGTTCAAGCTCGCGGCAGCCTATGCATCATGATGAGGAAGCCTCAAGGGCGGCTAGTTTTGAATGTTGAAAACGTTGTTTGGAGTTGCTTAAAACCAAGAAAGTATTTAAGACTAGTGGTACACACTTTGTTACATAGCTTTGCAGTTGTGACATCTATCTCAAATTTGAATTAGCTTTTATGGGAATAAATTTTGCGGCCTGGCGTCTTTGATACAAAACAGTCGCGAACCTGAGGTTGATTTGTCTTGATTGCGTCGTGAAGCACATAAAAAGCATCAAGCTACCAGGGCTGATAATAGGACACTACATTTTCTAATTACCTCTCCGAAAGTTGCGTCTGACCTCTCGTACCTGCTAGGCGATGTGCTTTTCTTTCGTTACTCGTAGATTCGTACTATATCCAGATGCACGCAATAAACTGGACATAGACGACTGACAAGGCAAAGCCCAATAACCTAGTCAACGGTAAAGGAGCGAGCCTTCACACCCATGACTTTCCTCAAATAGGGGAGAAAGAAGAGTTATTCTCGGAAGTTGAGTTCCGAATTGAGAAAAGCCGTCCTCGGAATCGTTTCGCGCACCTTGAGGTCACCAGGCCTACAGCATGGCTTTGACCACCACGTTCCTCGCATGCGTTTGCCAAGAAATTTCGATGAGGTACAGGCTTATCGCCGGGTGATGGCAGTCGATTTGCGGCGATACTATTTCAAAAAATTGAGCGGGACCGGCTTTGCATGTTCTACCGGAATATTTGGTGCTTTTGTACTAGCCAGGGATGCTTTCATCAATCGCAAGAGCAAACAGCACTGGATAGTATAAAAATGCTTCTTTTTAAAAGCGGCAACATTCCATTTACAAGCTACCCGCGCACGTACGCCAGAGGAAATATCTGTTCGTTTTTGGTAATCTGGGACGATCACGTGACATGTGCGAGCGATGTTGTGTAAATTGTTCATGCTGCGTGCTGAAGAATTTAGCTCACTACTTGAATCTTTAGACTATTTTGTATCTTAAAGGATCTCTATACAGTGGTTTAGGCTTAGATTTTTTTCACCCAACCGCGTAAAAACTGTTAACAGAGGCAGTTAGCTGCCTGTGTGCTAGCACATCTGACACTCTATTTTCAGGTTTTTCAACAATATCTCGCTTCTCGGTGCAAGCCCGTGCATATTGCATTGGTTGCAGCGACGTAATTGGTCACGGTAATCTCGGCGAATCTCCGGCCACATATGCAGCGGTTCCCGTGAGTGGTTCATATGTGTGGTGGCGAGATTTCTTTTGATTTTATTTTATGCACTACGCATATAGTATTCGCCTACGGGGATAACATTATTTGAGAGACGGCCGACTTATCCAGAAGTCATAAATTATTCTTGGCCGGTATTTTACACTAGTTCCAGGCATGCACGATAAGCGGTCCCGAAACCTTTCAGGCACCTCATCCCTTTACGAAGTCAACTTAAAGGAAACGATTATCAAAGTTTTCCCTTCTCTCTGGATACAATCTGAGGCGCGGCGTGCACAACGGGATTCCGATCTCGCTGAAGCCCTTTGCCATGTGTTATTATGTAATATAGCAATGCTATGAAGAACAAATAAGTCCAGAAGAGCTCCCGTCGTAATAATGAAATTCCAACCCCAACTCCCATCTCTCAATTCGACCGACGAGCCAAGCTGCGTGATCTTCTCAATCTTGTTCTACCTTCACGCCAATTTGTACTCATTGATCTTATAGATAATATTGCCTGCATACAAACCGGCTATCTAGCTTTCGTGCCTAACCGACTGTCCGCCTGAATATACCGCATGGGTCAATCCGGATCTCGCGAAAACATAGTCCAGCCGCATAAGAAAACAAGCACCTTCAAAGCTAAACTTCAAAGAGATTGTGATAAATCTTATTTTTTTCTTTGTTTCATTTTTTCTTCTCCTGCTAAGTAAACACTTGTATATATGGGAGCTTCTCGTCACATTAGTATCAATCGGTGATATGTACATCTTCGAAATATTACAGGAGTAGTCTAAACATGCGCCTGCAGCATGCCTCGAAAAGCACGCCCATTACGAGATTGCTGCATGCACAATACTCGAGGCAAAAAGATATCTACAGAATCTACCAGCATACACGGCTCAATGATTGGCTATGAACTATGCAATGCAGACATGCCTTTTGTGAGGCCAATTAGCGACGGTTTTTCATATCGGGTCTTCAAGGATTCGAATGGCTTATATATGATCTGCCATGCCCGTATTGATCCTAATAATCCATTTCTTGGCAACAACGCCTGGCCTAAACTTTTGACATGAGTGGTTTGACATTTTTATTCTTGGCTTTTATCGTTGGCCTTGGCTTGGCTGGAAAACCCACAAATTTAGAGTTTTATGGCGCGGGTTATCAATCTTTTTACGCTTGTGGCTACTATATAGTGTCGAACGTCAAGTTCAGTGCCACACCTTATGACTATTCAGTTTTCTGTACCAGTCCAGCGGCCATCGCCACTTTAGTTGGCTGCTACGCGGATGAAAAGAGAAATACCTCTGCCGGTACTGCGTTCTGGCGCGACCAGTGTGAAACAGTGTATCTCAGCCCAATCACGTACAAGAACATAACAGATGGGTATCAATACTTGCTCGATGAAGGAGTACACATGGCCGATTTGGGAAACTACACTGCTGGCGAACTTGATGTTCCAGTCATCGTGCCAAGGGAGGATGCTCTTGCAGCCATGGATTCTTACACCGTGTGGCTTGGCAATTACAACAAGTCGGTTTACTATGGTGGAGCCGCCATTGCATATTGGGGGATTATTTGCCTCCTCTCTGCTATTAACAACTGGGGCCTTATTCTCTTTCCGGGCCTCCGTCGTTTATGTGACGGGAAAATTTCCAGGATGTGGAGAAAACATGTCACTTTACCAGCACTCATCAGAAAGAAGAAAGCCAAGACACAGTCATTCTTTAAAGTTTTGTCTTTCATTATCCCATCTCGGCTTGAGTCGATTGTCATCTTCGGGTTTTTCTGGCTCTTGTTTATTCTCAATGCGGTCCATATTTATGCCGTGAAGAACGATACTGTTTTCGACCTGGAAAAATCTGCCTTCAACCGTTATGTCGCGGATAGAACTGGAATTATCTGTATAATCATCATGCCCCTTTTGGTGTTGTTTGGCGGAAGAAATAACTTCTTGATGTGTGTCACTAGATGGAAGTTTGCAACATTCATGACATATCACAGATGGATCGCGAGATTTGAGGTTCTCTTAGCCTTTATCCACAGTGTGTGTTTTTGGATGACTTTTGTCATTAACGGCGATGTTGCTGAAGAGTCCTCTGAAAATTATGTCGTCTGGGGAATCGTGGCAACATTTTCGGGTGTCCTCATTTGTTTTCAGGGTCTTCTATTCTTGAGAAGACGGTGGTACGAGATTTTTTTGGTCCTTCATATCATTTTGGCGGCATTTTTTGTGATTGGCTCCTGGTATCACGTATACGAGCTAGGTTACTCTCAATTTATGTATGCCACTTTTGCCGTTTGGGCTTTTGACAGAATTGTGAGGGTTATTAGAATGGTATACTTTGGATTTCCTAAAGCGGAAATCACACTATTTTCTGACGACACAATTAAGGTTCAAGTTCCTAAACCTGCTCGGTGGAAAGCAATTCCAGGTGGACATGCATACGTCTACTTTATGCATCTGTACCAATTCTGGCAGTCCCACCCATTCACCTATAATGAGCTGGTCACACATGTAACTTTCTTTTGTAAAGTTAAAGCAGGTGTTACGAAGTCACTCTATAAGAATTTGATGAAAATTCCAGGAAAAAAGTACAACAATGAGAGTTGGTGTTGAGGGACCATATGGCGAATTGCATCCTGTCAAGCATCACAGCGATGTGATATTTGTGGCTGGAGGAAGCGGGATTCCGGGTCTTTATTCTGAGTTTGAATACTTGCATAAATCTGCTGATGGCAAAAACAAATTGAAGTTGATCTGGGTGATTAGAGAAATCAAGTCATTGGCCTGGATGTACCATGAATTTCAGAAATTCCGCTACTCCAAAGCCGAAATCACCATTTATGTGACTCGTCCGAATTTGAATTATGGGACAGGAAAACTTGAGAGTCTCCTTGGTTTGAACCGAAGCCAAAGTGAGGAAGAAACGATCAAAAAGAATAGCGAGTTCGATATTTTAGTGCTGGTGCAAAATGATTTACCCCATATTACTTTCAGAGAAGGCCGTCCAGTCTTGAAAGAGATCGTTGAAGGTGGCATTGATGAAGCCAATCACAGCGTAGCGTTCATTGTCTGTGGTACCCCACGAATGGTGGACGATATTAGGTACCATGTTGTATCTAGCATTGACAAGACTGAGAAGAGGCTCGACTTTTACGAGGCCCTCGAAGTATGGGCTTAGGGCTTAGGGCTCACCCATACACACATATTGAAAAATTCTTTTTCATCAGAGTTATTTGTCTATAAATATTTACAATCTGATATAATTTTTCGACTCTTTCCCTTTGTACAGCGGGTGTTAAGTATGTGGCTGAAATGGTGCTTACAGTTTCTATTACTCCTTCATCTGGCGATATCGCTAGGCGATGTAGTTCGATAATGATCAAATTGGTGAGCTCTTTATTTAATGCATAAGTATAGCTTTCAAACATAAGCACCATGGTGTTGGACTTATTAAGCATACTTCAAGCGTGCAAAAAGCTTTATTGTCATTGCGAATGATTTCCAGCGAGACAGGTCAGCTTGGAGGAGCCATGAGCAAATGGGTTGCGGAAAAAACCTCAAACGCAGTCTTTCACTTGTTACATTCTTATTTTATCCAGAAATCTTCCTTATTTTGCGGATACGTCTGATCCCAGCATATTTTATATGCTTAGATTGTACTTAGGTTACTTTATCTAGTTAGATTATTCAAGCGTAGTTTCCAAACTGAAGAAAGAAATAATCTCTTCATCCAGATGGCTCAAATGAGGTGTGTGTTTCGATCAAATATGAGGCCATAGAACTAAAGCATGAAAAATGATTATGTGTTATAGAGTCAGCCAGCCATATCACCTACCGAAAAGTAAATGATTTTCGCCAAGATATCAACGCAAGCCATGGTAGCGAAGCTGGCTAGGGTTTTATATACATCCATATGTAGTTTTGTGGAGAGCTAGGTAAACATTGCTGGTTTCCGGCCCTTAATCAGATGTATCAAGCAAAAAACAAAAGTCCTCCAAAAAGTCTTCTCAATTTCTCAAAAGTACAAATAACCCAAAAATCGAAGGATTGCCAGTTTTTTCGCCGCGCGATTGCTCCGCGCAAGATCAACTCACCTGCGTGCACGCGCATGTGACATGCTCATTGTCTACGCCAGAATTTGACTAGACAAGCACGACAAGTACTTTCGCTCGGCGATGCAAAAAGCCCGTCCACAACAGTTCCACAACACGTGGCTTTTTTCGGAAGATGCATTTCTCCGCCGCTGTCCCTCGCGCAAGCAGATGACCGTGCCGCAGGATCTCCGTGTACGAGAGCTGATATATGCATTTTTGCTTAAGTTAGGCGCTGAGTTAAAGCTCGATGGGCGCACGATTCTCGCCGCCACGATATATATTAATCGGTTTTATATGCGCTCGCCCATCACAACCTCAAAATACTTTGTGGCCTGTGCCGCTGTGGCCATTAGTTGCAAGCTTCATGACACGTACCGGCCGCCCGATAAGATCGCGCTAACAGGCTGTACCATCAAGAATCCGGGCAAGAAAGTCGATCAGCACAGCAGCCTTTTCTGGCAGTGGCGTGACCAGCTTTTGTATCGCGAGGAGCTCATGTTAAAGTTGCTCAATTTCGAATTGGATGTGGAGCTCCCTTACGATTTTGTTGACAGCCTATTGGCAGACCAGAGCGACATGCTGAAGGACGGGTTCTACGTCAAATTGGGTGACATTGTGAAAAACACTGTCGCAAAAATCGAGGTCGTCAGCGCTTTGCCCGTTTTGGTGTGCTACGATATGCGTACTTTGTTCGGCACCATGCTCATATTGACGCTAAGGGAAGCTCGAAACCGCTTCGACGACATCGGGCCCCTTCGCTTGCTGGCAGGTTATTTGGAGAACAAATTGCAAACCTCCATGACCGAGTGCTTCAAGTGCTACCAGTACTTGCTAAAGCTCAAGGCGATCTGCGAAGACCCAAAACTACCGAGCCACAAAAACGTTGCCAGCAGAATTGCTAGCATGGACAAAACACAGTTTTATGCGGCAGCCGGCACGGAAATGCCGGCTTAACTTCTTTTCATTAGTCGCGAGAATTACCCTCATGTATCATAGAATTGCATCAACAAATTACCCGGGAACATCATCATTACTCCTTATCATCTTCGTCATTATGTTGCTCGCTCTTTGGCGCTTCATCCACCTGACTCTGCTTTGGACCATTCGGCTTCTTCTCTTCTATATCCGCCAGGCCTCCCAAATTCAAGTGTGCTGGATCCGTTGAAGTCTCGTTGGCCGGGTCCAGTACGCTACTCGCGGACTCATTCTGTTTTGACACCTCGTTGTCCTTCGAAATTTCTTCCAGACCGCCATTAGCTGCAACATTGAGTTTAATTGTCGTGGCATTTATTCCCATGGCCTCGTCAGCACTGTTCTCCTCTGCCAATCTGCCATCCTCAAGTTTATCAGGCGTCTCATCAGAAGTATAACGTTGCATAATAAATTGCTCATCTTCACATGTCTTTTCTCTTACGAGCGTTTTGTGCCTCTCTTCGATCTCATCCTTGTGTGCCTCCGCGTATTGTAGATATTGCAGCAAGTCTTCGTCCACTAGGCTGTCTTCGTACTTGAGGTTATAAGGCAAAACGCTTTTCAACTCTGGCGGCGGTACGACCTGCAAGCCCTTATTATTAGCATCTGACTTTTCATCTTCTTGAAGCTGGATTACGAAATGGTCATTCTTCGTAGAATTATGCGCATGGCGCTGGAAAACAGAATAGCTGTCCTCGCCATCAATAGGAGTAGGGTGAAACTTTTTTAGTTTATGCACAGCCAGCAAGTCATCCTGGATACAGGTATTCACATACTTCATATTTTGCCCTAGCTTCAAGTCCTTTTCGGCCAAGTATGCAAGCCACGAGATCTTATCGTTGGCCGTGAGTTCGTCTTCGTCAAGATCATCGAGTTCGCCTTTCTCTGTTTTTCCAGAATCCTCGCCTTGTTTGAGCTGATTGAAATATTCCTGGCGTTCTCTCAAACGGCGCTTTTTGCGTTCCTGATCGGTCTCCGATGACGTATCGATTTTCCGTTTTTCAGCCAAATTAGCCAATAAAGATGACGGCACCGCACTTAGCCGCTTGCTGACGGCAAATGTGTCGCTATACTTGTGCCAATTCGTAAACGACTCAACCGATTTGGTATTTCTCCTGCCTTCGGGATCATTGGCCGCAATCGGTTTGAGGAAACCAATATCTAGTAGCGCTTCTACCACATCCTGCCCGGCCATCTCGTTGACGCTGCTTGTACGGGCCACAGCAAACTTCTTGGCCTTTCCAATTACCAACTCTAAATGCTTTATGTATAAGTCCGTGACTGTATGGAGAACCAGCGGCTTGCACTTATCAAAGCCCGCCGACTTGAGAATTTGTGCGATCAGTATTCGGAGCAACGCAAAAAAAAACGCGTCCTCCATATTGACGAATGTATAATTGTTGAATGATGAAAAGTCCACCTGCTTCCAGTGAGAAAAGGCACCTTCGTTTGTTTGGGTGCCGACGCTATCTGCAGGACATTATATTCAGCACTATGTACCAAACACGAGATCGGGTCAGAAACTACGCAGGATCTCGGAAGAAGCTTGAAAAGATAAGGATGTTTGCGTAAAAACTCTCTTGGCTCATTTTGTGCCTAAAGGTCGTTCAAGTGTATATTTTTTTTGATTGAAAATGAAAATTTTGCGTGCGGTGCGAAATCAGTGCTGTAGCAGCGGTTAGTGCTGGGGCCAGATGCAGTGAGACCTAAGATTTTGATTCGAGAGATAAAGTGGATTGTTCTTCAAAATGTGTGCGATATTATGCTTATCATACCAGAAAATAATCTTTGCTCCACAAAAAGCTAACTTGACCAATGCTTGTATTGCCGCCTTCGAGAAGTGAATCTCGTCAGCAGGTTTTACTGTACCGGCCAATTTCAGAGATGGGAGCACCTATGTTGGCATTTCTTATTTGGGCAAACAAATTGATATCTATAAGAGATATTGTCATTCTTATATAAAGCTTTTGATTCAGGCTGTGTCTGGCGGGACAATTTTGCAATGGCATTGGATAACCTTATATTCACTTGGTTTCGACTGTAGTACACTGATACTAAGGCCTGATCAATTTCGCGGAAGTAAACACGACAAATTCGATATGGAGGCTTTTAAGAAAAAGATACAGTGTGACACGTTCATATGAAAAGCTAGGTATCCGAACAAGCATAAGATGCGTCCCGAGAGAGTATTCCATGGGATAATTGTTAAAAGCGAAGCATAAGATTGGGATAGTCATCAAAAACATTCTTCACAACCCACAAGCAACGCCTCTTTCCATTGTCTATTCAGAAGAGGCTGGAAGACGGTGCCACCTTGTGCCTCGCGGCGTCTGGATAAATAGACCTGGAGAATGGTGTCGACGTAGCAATTAATAAATCTTTTGTGTAAATTTTCGTAGGTATGGTTCAATCGTGTCAACATCGAATTCAATTGGTGCCTGAATGCTCAATTTACCCCCAGAGACTTTGGAGCACTAACACTCGGTGTATAGGTGATAAGAACCATGTTTTGAAACGGGAATCGAACAAAGATGACACATTTCGTGGGCTTTTTTGGTCGTCACTTTCCTTCGGCAAAGTGTTATGACGCCTTGTGTCCAGTTCTTGTTGCCTCAATGAAAGGACTCAGGTTCTTAACTTCTCGCGAGTTGACAACGTTGTTTACCACTCGAACTAAACTGCGATGAACTAAGATGAAGACATGCGTCGCATTCTTGAAGGCTTGTTGAAAAAAGCACGTAAACTTGTGTTAGACCTCGAAGTATGTGCTTGCTCGATGTGCTCGTTGCCTATGAAGAAGCCGTCTTAGAGAGAAAACAGAATCAGACAAGCCGGCGACTGTCTTTTTTTTTTTTTTTTTTTTTCATGCTCATCGAATGAGATGTTGAGCGGTTTTGGTGTCATGCATGGGGACATGGGAGCCAAAGTTGAAATGGTGTAAGGCTTTAAATTCTTTATGTTTCTTCATTCAAATGTTTGGAGCAGCGTCCAGCATTTCCTCCAGCAACGCTGCGAGGCGGTCGCATGACTTATCTTTGAACCCCACAGTCGAACATTGGTTACTTTTCATTGTATTCAGACCCACACAGCGAGCCTGGTTAGCTCAATCGGTAGAGCATTTGACTCTTAAACACAATAAGGTCAATCAAAAGGTTGCGGGTTCGAGCCCCGCATTGGGCTTCGCTTTTTTTGCTGAAAACCTATGCGTATGATGCCATGGTTCCACATAGACACCGACAATGCTTTCTTATTTTTTTTTTGGCTGCGTATGAGAATTGATAATTTTGGGCTTTTGTATGTAAAGCAACTTCTTCTTAGGACCAACGTTTTTGATACAAGTCGAGGGTCCGAGGGAGATGCGACTTTCGATGTGCCTTGTAACGAGGGACGACTGTAGTCTGTACCTTCTTGACGGTCTTCACAAACCATTTCAATTTTCTCAACTTTTCCGACGCTGCGTTGACCGGCGCCAACATGGAGTTAATGTGCATTGGACCCTCAGGCCCTATTTGTTGCCATCAACTGGTGTTATTAGTATTCCATTTTTTATTGCTTAGTGGTACTCTTTGTGCTTTTGCCGTATCATTTCTAAAAGAAAAATCTGACGAATATTTTCAAGTTTACGTTTTTATATTTAAATTCTATTTCTCGAAGGTTACTATAACCGGAACGTCAAGGACAGGGTTCCCGCGCACTCTCGCGGCTGCAAAATATTTAGTTGCAAACAAAGTCGTAAAAAAACCATAACATTGAATGTGTAAACCAAGAAGTGAAAAGGTGAATTTTCGGCAGGTTACTCTTATGCTCTCCAATCTTTCACAAGTTTCATGCCTTTTGGTATTTCGCTTCCGTAGCGATTATCAAGAAAAAAAAAAAAAAAAAAAAAAAAAAACCCCTCATTGGAACGGTAGCGAGTTTCTTACTTTTTCGACTGTTGAGCGTTTCACTCGGCCATATGTGCTTGTTATTATCAGTGGAGCACAGAATCTGCTATTTCGTTCATACGCTCTTGAATTGCATTCTTTTTGTCCATCTACTCTCTATTTTCAGCAAGAATATCCATGAGCAATTTGTGCATCTTCCGCGCAACGAGCCAATGGCGGCAGGCATTTTAAAGCGCTTGTTTTTTTAGTCCAGTTTAAGGTTCGACGAGCTAGCGGATAGGGCTGTTCATTTTGCTCAATGAATCATCAAAGTTTGGGGTGCAGATCACGGCGATATGCTTACCGATTGTGCTCGAGAAGTCTGTATCTCGAGAATGTCCATGACTTTTTGTTGGCTGAAAATAAACAAGCCGGCTGTTTTGTCGCAGTCAATTACTAGATGCATAAAGTGCAAGAATTGTTTTGTTCTTGTAACACTCTGAGGAGGTTTTCCTTTAAAGCCCTTGCGCGAAGACCCCATCCCTACGATTTGATGTACTCGATCTCCTTGAACAACGCCATGCTTCTCAGTAGTGTTCATTTGTTTTAAACGTATGCATGAAGCTGGAATAACAACTTCTGACTCAGATATTCCAGTATTCAAACTTTTTTTCCGGCAACCTACATGCTCTCATTGAAACTCCCACTTTGATTCTAGCACTGTTAACCAAGTCGAGTCACGAATGAAATTCAATCGAGTATTTACGTCATTAGGCCTGGAGAAGACAAGATGTAGTGGCCGCATGTCTTTTTACGAAGTTTGTTGCCTTTCACCAAATTTGCGAAGCGTGAGCGTAGAATCCGCCATATCTCATACATCAGCGAACCTGGGCGACTAAAATCTCAAAATATAGAGAATGTATCTTGACAAAAGCAGCCAATTAAACCAAGGTAACTTTTATTAAACTCAAGCGTCTGGAGAGCCATGCAACACGTCGCGTAGCCAATGCGGCGTGATCATCCAAAAGTGAAGGGGGCACAGGGAAAAGGTAATTCATACCGCGTGATTAATAATTAAAAGAATTCTTGGAAATTCGTATCGTATCGCTTGTGCGGGAACCTTATCCGTGACGTTATTCAGTGTGTTTAACATTAAAATTATACTCATCATACATGGTTAAGGGGAAGCAGGAATGAGATTGACAGTCATGTACTTCAGTCTTAATATCAAGCGCAAATGTCTATCGTGAGTGCTTATGGCAAAAAAGTTTTATAAACTTATCAATGCACAACACCTTCTTATGTGATGCTTAAGCTAGCGTCGTCAATATCGGCCACGTAGTAAACTTTCCATCGACAATGCAATCTCAACCAAATCTTCTAAATCCTCGCCGCTCGTGTCGCTTTAGTAATCCTGATCAAGCTCATCCAGGTTTTCAACTTGTAGCCTTTTCCCAGCGCTTATGGTGACATATCTTCTAATGTATTAGCCTATACCGTTACAAACCCTGCTGCAAGCGTTCGGAAATCTTCTTGGACGCAAACGACAATGCGTTGAATAATCCCTTCTCGGAGAGATCAATACTGAGGTTCATGTCGTTAGCGACGGCGGAGCCCGACGGCGGGTTCGTTACGCGGCTCACAATAATGGCCGGATCGATCTCGATGATGATCCCGTCATCAATAGTTTCGTCCATACACAAGCAAACCATGTCGTACTTCAGCAATACTGTCGTTTTGTCTAAAGTATTGCCCAACAAGATTGTCAATGCCTCGTGAATATTGTTAGTCAAAGAAAAGAGCATCAGCTCGTTCTCCAGCACCGCCAGCACAATCACAAGAATCACATCGTTTGTCTGTTTGTAAGTGATCAAGTGATTGTCATACAAGAGCACATCCTGGTGCTGTTTGTGGATCTTGCCATACACGGCTTTTTCGAACGCGGCCTGCTGTTGCGATGTTTGGTAACTCTGCGACGTATCTGCTAGCTGGTAATATTTGGCGTAAAGCCGCTGGCCCTCAGGCCCAAGAATAAGCGCCGCAGAAACCGTGTAGAGTGAAATGTTGAGCGACATGGGGCGGGGTTTATGCGTATTGTGAGGACCGATTGAGGTGTTTGGTATATAGTGAGACTGTCGTGTTCAGATCCGCACGCGTGCGCGAACCAGATTAATGGAACGATAAGATAATCGTGAAAATATAGAACTAAGCTTGTTTATTTTGTGTTCTCTCATTTTTAAAAATATTTTCAAAGATTTCCACATAAGCAGACGAGGGGGGAATAAGCAAAACCAAAGAGAGGTTTACTGGTGAATTTTGCCGGAATTTATAGTGGTCATGATTTTCGAAATCACTCAGTCGTGATCACGTGATGTATGCATGGGTCTGCTGGAGTCAATCATCGAAGGTGTTTGATACTAGTACTGAAAACACATGTTTAACATGTTTCCCCATTCATCTGAGTATCCGAAATGATGGTGTGGATGTTCCTTTGCGCAAGATTGACATGCACGATAATTGTATAACTATACTATAGTTGGGTCAAACGAGCTCACAAAAAGGTGTCTTCAATTCAGTCTATCAAATATGATCACATTTTCTCAAGCACCCACTATCCTGAAAACAAACTCAAGAATGGCTTTTTGTAAAGGATTCTTCCCGTAAAAGTCCTCTGTCAATCCCATAGAGGTGAACCCATTTTTTTGCTGGCTAGCCACGCTTCTAAAACCGTAGACAAAGTTCACAGTCAACCCGAGAATCAAGCCGAGGGCAACGATAAGCGGACCCAAAATGCTATCTAAATGCTTGTCGGATCTTTCCATGATAATGTTTCTTCTCTTAAGAAATATGTGATAGCTCCAGAAACCCGCAAAAAGAGTCAAGACAAAGTAGATGTATGCCAAATACTCAGCCAGCTGGGTCGAATTTGCTCTGCTGGTCGACGAGTAGATGATGAAGGTGAGCGTTGAAAGCAACGTGGTCACATGCAACCACCTGTTGAATGTACGCTCATTTGCCAACCAAACCTTTGGCTCAATTTTGAGTGGACCGGCATTTTTGATGTACGTGCTAGGTTTGGCTACACCAGCAGGTAAATCGATTTCCTCGTCTTCGGAGTCTGCATCGAGCAATTTTGAAAACGTCGAGGGAAGCTTAAAAAGCTTGCTCGTGAACCCTCTCTCGACCTCATCTTCATAGTCTTCATCAGAAGATTGATCGTTTAAATCGACGCCCGAAGTGGCATCTGGCTCCTCGCCAGTCTCTTGTACCATTGCTAAACCCTCTGCATGCGAGAATTTTTTTTGTGCGTCAATCATCATCTCAGAACCAGAAAAAGATTTTGATCTAGGGGCGAGATTTGGCGATGCCGAGTTGGCCAACATGGATTTGAATTTCTTCAAGTTGTCCTCGTCGTTCTGCAATTTCGCCATTTTTTCTCTGGTATCAAGGAACGCACGCTCGGGGTCAAAGGCCATGTCCGCCTCCAACTCATTAAACCAGAGCGGAATGTTGTCTAATTTGTCGTCCTCCAAAAACAAAGATCCAATTCCATGAATGAATTTTGAAAAATGCGGAATCTCTTTCACGAGATGCGACTGCACTAAATCCTCAATCCATAAAATCTTCTTGCCCCTCCTTTTGGTCCGGACCTTAACCTCCAATTCTGCGTATGGGAATTTCACGAACTCGCCCTTTCTCAAAAGAGACAATGGGTTATTCACCTTGGAATCAATGTCCGTTCTGTGCCACTTGCTGGGGTCTCTGATTGGCCTTTGTGTGTCAAACGCATCTTCACGAATAAAGTATATGTCTGAGTTAATCACCACGCGGACCTTGTCATCACCAGGAATCTGGAATGCGGTTCTCTTGAAAGTTGTTCTGAGACATGGCTGCACATGTGTTTCCTCAATATAATTCGTAAAACTTTCAATGTGTTTTCTTGCTGTCTCAATCTCCTCAGAGGTCTTACCCTTTTTCTTTAACTTGTTCAAGTACTTTGTGGTGTTGAAAGTACCGTTCACGAACGAGTCCAAGTATTTTTCCTTCAATGTTAGTTTCTCGTCAACATCAGACGTCTCCGAGTTTTTCTCGAAGGCCTTTTTCTCGATCGATATGTCAGGTTTCTCATACAATGGGCCAATCCACTTGATTCGCAAAGTGGGCGCGTTGGCAGACTTTGTTAACTTATTGTTGTACAAATCAAAGTTCTCGTTGTCAAAGTAGAGACAATTGATTGTAGGGTCGTTTTTCGCAAAGCGCGACACTTCATCATCATCGTCGTCATCATCGTCATCGTCATAGTAGTTGTTTTTCGAATTGTAAATCAACACAGGAAGATGGCGCAAAATGTTGGCCTTCACTTCCATCAAATTATCCGGGTGCACCCAGAATTTGAACAGTTGGTATTCCTCCACAGATTCGTCGTTGAAAGACGACAATTTGGACAAAGACTGGTCGACATCGTAGTTGTCACGCAAGAACTGAAACAACGCAGAGATCTTGAACAAAAGAGGCGAGTAGTCTTCTGAATGGAACGGTAAAGATTTCAAACGAACATTCAACAAAGGTTTCACCGAATAGGCTGGGTGCAAGCGGTCGTGCTTCTTGACAATTTTTGTAAAGCCAGTATAGTTCAATCTCTGGAAATGATTCAATTCTTGCGTCAAATTCAACACCAGCTCCAAAGAGGCGGTGAATTTCAGCACGTCGAAGTTCGCCGATACAGACTCCGTCTGTGCCTGTAGCTCATTCAACTGCTCGTTCAAATCGTCGTAGGTGTTGATCTGAAAAGTATACACTTTCTCCAAATCAGAGTCTAACGCACTAACAAAGTTTTGTTCATCCTTTTCAGTCCACGCATTCTTGACGATCACTTCCTCCTTCAAAAGTTTCTTCAATTTGTTGTAACTGAGATAGTAGTCTTTCCACGGCTCGTATATTTCTCGGCCAAGCTTGCTCTCAAAAAGCAACTTCAGCGGGTCCGTTAATTTATCACCGATGGTGGCTTCTGACATAGCAATTTCCTAGTCAGAAAAGAGTCAAAAGAGATATCGAAATATGCTAAGCGAAGAGACAGGAAATGACGCTTTGCAAAGAGGCGGTAGATTTTGCGGCGATTATAAAAAATCTCTTGTTGGTATGGGGTGATTAGTGGGTCAGTCTATTACCGGACTCAGATTCGTATAGCAACTGGAAGATATCTGCGTGCAGTACGCGCTGTGCAGAATGAAGATAACCACGTGGGATAATAATCCGACTCCAACTCCGAGGCAGATCGCACCCGCGAAAAGTACGACAAAAGAAGAAGAAGGGCCGGAGGAGGTGGTGATCTATTCCCACAACTTTCCTTGAGGAGAAATCGATGAGTATTATTTTTTTTGGAAAAGGGGTTTTATGTGTTGATCTAAGTGTTTTGAGACTGTTCATACGTTGCATGGTAGCATCACCACTACGCTTCCGTTCCTGGATGAAGTTTAAGGGGCTCAAAAAGAGCGTTTCGGATCCGGACCAATATCTTTCATTGCACTTTTTCACCCTTGCTTTGCAAATGCTGCAGTTGTGGTAAATCTCTTTGATAGCAACACACTGTTCAATATTTTTGAACTTCCGCGCCGATCCCGTCTGACCTTTTAAAATTGTAAATGTCACTTGCGAGAACCATTACACATTCCTCTGTTAGCTGTATGGGTGCATAATGCCAAAACCCGGCATCCGCTCACATAATACTCGTGAGCGTAAATACTGGTAGCTGACACGCCAACTCTTTCAGAGGGTACGCCTAGAGCAGTCCATAGATTTAATCATAGGTTGGTGGGTTTCCTCGCCCAGCATATCCCATCGCACGAGTTTTTCTCTCATAATTCCGCCATTGAGAGGCTTCAAGAAGAAGCCGCGTGTTCATCTGATAGATATGGCGAAGAGAATGCGTGGACCAATCAGACACTCCTTGTACGGACACTCTACTGACTGGACACTCCAGGGATCATTCTTTCGTCATTTGTTCAAAGAAAGGAGAAAACCCCCATTATATTGTTAGTCCTTACAAGGAAGTTTACCTGAAGGAAACTGGAAGAAAAACTGTTAGGTTTTTCAACTGGACAATAAAAAGGACTTTGGCTTCGTTCCCATGGCAATGTGGATACCCAGTTAGCCAGGATATCGTCACCGAAAAAACAAGTAGATCCCAGATGGATCATAAATTCGTGGGCAATGGAATGGACTTTTCTACAATGGCATTGCTTCACTACCAAAACGCCTAATACTTTATATGACAATCGCTTTTTTCTAATCTTTTTGCAGATTTACCGTGATCGTGAGTCCGCAATCGGTCCCGCAATTGACATGTGTGGGTTTCAGAGATCACAAGAGGCTACGTAAATACGGAGGCACAATGACATTTCTTACCATTACCTATTCAAAAGCATCGTTCAATTAACACTACTATGCAATTTGTTCCTTGAAAGGGCTTCTACAAATGTGCGTGTGCTGAGACCGGGACCTTATTGTATGTATGTTCATATCCGGGCCATTCTTTGCAATGGGTAATGGGTAATGGGTAATGGGTAATGGACACAGAGATCTTGCGCCACTAATTTTCTTTCCATATGAAGCCAACATTTACTGAGCTAATATGACATAATCCTCAAGTCCACAGGCGTATTATTACGTTTGTTAACAGTTTTTACGTGGCTCGGCAAAGAGTATTTTAAATAAATCCACAATGTAGAACTCTAAAAGATATAAATATCCTAAATTTTCAAGTAGTAAGCAAAATTCTTCAGCACGCAGCATGAACAATTTACACAACTTCGCTCGCACCTATCACGTGATCGTCCCAGATATCCAAAAACCAACAACTCCAGTTATAATATTTGGTAGGGGGCCATTGTCCAGTACCAACCGAGAAAATGATCGAGTTCATTCCGTTTTATTTAAAGTCTCAAGTGTTTTTAGACACAATTATCTCGCTACAAATCTACAGACATAAAGATAAATTCAAAATCAAGTGAGTCACAACAATACTATGATCATGCAAACGAATGAACGGGTCTAAGACTCTACGCATCTGCCTGCACAGACAAGCGCACCGCCGGCCTCAAATCGATTCAAGCCAGTGTCTTTTCATTCATGAAAACCACTTTTGTACTGCCATCACATACTACCAAAAGACATAGAAAACCCATCGATCATGAACTTTCTGGCTTTTGAGGATGCTCCTCTAGCTTCTCGCAATCGTCTAGGGTATTCACCGCCCGAGCCCGAGCCCCGAGCCGAGTCTGGGGATACAGCCCGAGATACTAAATCAGATTTCCCCACACAGCATCAAACGCCGCCACAACGCGTCAAGGCGATCAGCTCAGAGTCTATCTTCACGCTATTGCAGACCTCGTATTCACTTCTTATCGTGGCTTTCTTCAAGTCGCTAATTGATAAGTTACGTCTGTCGTCTGTACCCTCCGAGGAACACATTCTCAACAAACCACTACGATGCGGTAAACAACCCGAAGTCGATCTAGACATAGGCTTACCTGAGGCATCGACGCCTCTCAACAATTCACGCATAACAGAAATACCGGCAGAGCACTTCTCGGACGATTCTCGCAATGAGCTCCTATATCATAACCTTTACGACTCGCTTTTTGAGCTAGATTCTTCGGACGACGAGCTTGACTCTCCGCAGTACGGAACATCGCTTAAAGTCAGCGAGCGGTCTCTGTATAAGCCTCGCATAGGAATTCCACCAGCTCCCGCTAAAGTAGGCGACAGAACCGCTGACCGAACCGCTGCAGAACTCTTGGACACAGAGTTCCTGTTTCTAGACGAATACGACCGAGTTGTGCGCAATTTTTACACGCCGTTCCGCCCTGTGCCAAAGCCAAAGTATTCGTTAACAGACGCAATGCTAGCGGCAATTCCATCGTACGAATTCTCGCGATCCATCAAGCAGAGAAAAGAGCAGGTGCAAGAGCTTATCTCTCAGGAGCGCAAGGCCGCCGAGTCGCAGATTAAGCCCCTCAGCAAACCACAAAATGCCGCCGTAGAAAATATCTGGAACTCACGTGACATCAACCGCCTGGTGGTTACTGGTTTTTCAATCGATATCACTGTAAGAGATATCAAAACGCTCTCTCAAGCGTGCTGGTTAAACGATAATGTGATTGACTTCTACCTCAACCTTGTGATGTCGCGCTCAAGCAATATCTTCTGCTGGACCACGCATTTCTTCTCCGCTTTGAAAGATAAGGGCTACCAGGGCGTAGCACGTTGGGCCAAACGAAAAAAGGTCAATCTTTTGGAGAAGGATATGGTTGTTGTGCCCATTAACATCATGAGAACCCATTGGGCCGTGTCCGTGATCGACAATAAGGCGAAACTGATTGCCTTTTACGATTCTTTGTCTTCCAGCGGTAATCAACGTGCACTCGAATTACTCAGGGACTACATGGCCAAAGAAAGTGAGCGCCTTGGAATGCCACAAATCGCTTACAAGCTTTATCCAAACATGAAAACGCCCCAGCAGCAGAACGGGTTCGACTGCGGCGTGTTCACATGCACAGTAGCAAAGCATCTCGCGGAGAGGTTACCTCTTTCGTTTAGTCAAAAGGACATGCCGCTCATACGGCGGAGAATGGCGTTTGAGATCATGAACAAGTCTTTATTAGACAGTAACCCTTTGGAACCTCACATTTGAGGGTGTAAATTAATAGAAATTTCAATACATGATGCATTTTAGAATCCGAAAAACGAGGCTGGCTTCTTTACCGATTTGATAGCCGAGATTTCCTTCACCGCAGACTCGTATTCTTGAACCTTGAGAGTAGATGCATTGACCTTTGCGCTTAAGTAGTCAATGCGCTCCTTCATAAATTTGAAGTCACCAGTACTGGCGAGCTTAGATATCTGATCCTCTAGTTTGGTGAGCTTTGCATTTTCTAGCGATATCAACTGCGTGTAGAATAATGTTTCGTAAAGTTTGAAAACCTTCTGATCATTCACCAAATCCTTGAATGCAGCTTTGAACAACGGACGTCCACTAGAAATTCTTTTGATAATTCCCTTATCGCGTTTCAAAGAAATCAAATCGTTCTTTTCCAATACGGCCAAAGTGGAAACTGTTTCATTGTTTAAAGCAAATAAAGGTGACTGCACCAATTCATCCATCTCGATAATATCATTCTTCGCGAGCGCTCTGACGAGTGCCCAGAGCTGCGCTGTATTCCACGTTACCTCCAGGTCTGAGTTATTTGCCGCAATATTCAAGAAGAACGTCGTGATTTGTTCGGAAGCCTGGTGTATCATCTCGTTCAAAGCGTCTTCAGGTTCTTCTCCTGATTTGACACGCCTCACGAAAGCCTGCAAATCGAGCATGCGCCCACCGAGGGGCTCAAGACAAGATCCAATGTCTGCAGTGGCTTTTGTATCGCTCAACTGTTTCATCACATACTGTTTGGCACTCGTAATCGATGCGTCATCTAAAGAGATAGTTTTAAAAACCTGATTCGGAAGCGCAGCAGCCAAGTGCAGAGTGCTGCCTGAATCTTGAGTGATGAAGATGACGTGTGCAGAGTTGCTCTGGATTAGCTGCCCCGCCCAGTCTGCCAAAGCTTTGTATACAAAGTCCTGTGGACTGTCCGATTTTTTCAAAAAATTGTTGATCACGATCACGGGCTTCACCTCTGGATGCATTTGCAAGTAGTCTTCTTCCTTCGCACCAACGAAGTTTGGTTCGGCTGAATCCGCGTCCTGTCGTTTGAGATTGTGCTGACGCTCAACTTCACCGCGGTAAGCATCAAAATCGGTCAAGGCCACATTCCGGATAGCCATCTGCGCCAACAGTAACATGTTCTTGTATTGAGTCTCCTTAGACTCGCTAAGTCCCGACTTTTGACCGGTTAAACCTTGCAAGCCAAGGTCGACAAACTGAGATACAAAATTTGTCCATGTGAACAAAGGAAAGTAGCCTAATTGCGCAGCTGCAGTCTTGAGAAAGACTTGGTCGCTTCTGGCCTTAATCAAGCTCGCACAATCAATCTCCAAGAGTCGTTTCTTGTATGTATCATCTATGCTCAATGCATGTTCAGTGACAAACTCTCGTTCAGCAGAGCCCTTGGGCCCCTTCACAACAATAAATGTGTTGGCATTTTCGCAAACCCACAAGCGTAACTGATTGGCCTTCTCCAGGCGCTCAGTCCAGAACATGTCAGACTCCAAATCATCCATGCTCACAGCATTTCTTTGTCCCGTAATGCATCCCAATGAATCATCGAGAAAGTGCCTGCCACCACTAACAGTGGATGCGATCATGCTGTAAGGAACGTATAACGCACGAATGTACCACTTATCCTTGTGAGCGTCCCAGCTGTAGTAATGCCTGATTTTCATTGAGATGAAGTATTGTCGAATAGGCTCAAAAATCAAGAGGGCAATTGTGGCCAAGAGGGCCAAAATCACAGGAATGGCTATTTTTTGATGGTTCGAAATGAATGAGCTGATGTGATTGACCCTCAAAATCGGGATATACTGCAAATGCAAAGTAGTCTTTCCCTCATTCAACGTCAACCCCGTGACGCAATTCTTTGCCCTGACGCACGGGTCTGTGGACTTGAACAAAACAGTTGCGTATGGCGTACTACTAGAAGATGGAATAATGTCAACAATGAGTCCATACCTCCGAAACAAGAGGTATAATTGCTCTTCGGTAAGAGCCTCACCCTCAAAAATCACCTTCAATTTTCGCGAGGGAAACCTGCTAAGGTCTTCAATCCAAGGTGTGCCTTTAACCTGCAGTGCTTGTGGCAAGCGTCTAAAGTAGCCCCAATACGAATAAAATGAGCTCTCTTTCGCCCTCTCTTTCAAATTCTCTTCGATGCTAGAAACAAGGTGTGAGGTGCTTGAGTTTGGGGGTACTAAAAACTTCACGAACGCACCGCCGTCACGTTTGAGTGGCACGAAGCTCTCACACTTAGCCCCTGGCGGCAAGGGGGAAGTCTCATTGTTGACGAGGCTAAGAACCGATTCTTTCACTCCCGTATCGTATGATTGCAGATTAAATGATTTCATGAAATACCCGAAAGTTTTCGTGTAAGACAACTTCACTAGCCATCTAGGGTATAGATTATCAAAGAAAATGAGCACCTCTTTCAGTTTCTGGTAGTCCATCACACCTGTTAAGCTTGCTGAATCCTCAGATTGAGACTCAGCTGTCTCGGCTTTGATTTTATTAATATCTGAGATAAACCTTTCTGAAAAAAGCATGTTTTGGTGTAAATTTGACCCTGCGAAGTTAGAATCCGGGGTGACCCAAGAGGCCGAGCAAGGGATTTGAATCCGGGCAATTGTTTCATTGAAGCTATATTTGCGAATAAGCTTAATATACGAATTGGCCTTTATTGGACTTGTTTTCGAAAAATAAGCCTATGATTGTTGAAATTAAGTGGAATGTCAAAAACGAAATTATGGACAATGTCCTCAGGTCTCGATCCGCTAGCCATGTGCCGCACCGTGTTGTCACACAGTTGCTATAGTAATATGCACATCTCATAATGGAGGATTTGACTTTAACCAAAAATATGTTGACTTGCATTTCTAAAACAATAGTATTTCTTGGAAGACTTTTCATATGTATCGTAGAACAAGCAAAATCTGCTCATTGTAGTAACTCATGGAAATTTCTTACATGGCAGTCTTGTCAATCAAGATCATTCTGAAGGGTAGGATCAACAATGTCGAAAGAAAAAAAGCTTAAAGAAAAAAGAAAAATAAGATGTCTCACATGGATTGTCACCGGCGACAGAATCGCCAGCACTGTCCCCCGTAGCGTGTATCCGTAGATGACACATTTAAGGGCAGCTGCTAAATCCACTAGTGAATGCTATTCTAGGCCTCGCTTTGAATCATCATACCATTTGGGTCGGTGTGAGGATCTTCGAAGAGGCCAATGCATAAATTACACATTTCACATAAAGAAGAATTCTGGATATTCGAAAAGCTCACAGGGCGAACGATTGCACTGAAACTGCCATTTTGAATATCACAGTGTCAATGAAAACGCTGTGTAGGGCGGTTGGTGCAAAAAAAAAGGTGTTGTGAGTGGAGAAATTGGCCGAAAAAAACTTGACTTATATAATGAGGTGTGTCGCGCACGCCAAGTGCATTTAGGGCTTGGTGGTCAACAAATCATGACGCGATATCATGGTAAACTTGAATTTTTATTTAGGGGTCAGGAATATTCCGGCTGCACACATTCAGGGATTTTCTGTTGCCACTATTTTTTTTGTTCTGCAAATGATTTCGTCACACTGTAGGTACCACACAATGGAGGTCAAGTACACGGAATATTCTATCTAGTCACCTGTAACCACAAAATCGGCACCCAGTACCTGACTCTCGGATACAGGTATTAAGCCCGGAAAGCTATAAATATATTGGACTCCACGCTCAACGAGGTTTTGGGGCGGCAAAATGTCAGTAGGAAGACCCGACACTGTGACTTGGCAAGTTACTTCCTTCGAATACCACGGGGCCGTGAAGATTCTTCGGCTAGCAGAGTCGGATTGCGCAGAGGTAGATAACTTGAAAAGGCGCTTGGTCTAACTTTCCTATGACGAACACCAGATGAGCTCGGAAATAATTTATCCACCCAATTGCAATCGCCGCATCATCTGTAAGACTCTATGATGTTATAAAACCATTCATGTCCCCTAAAATACACGAATGACAGGTCTAGTCCACTACAGGGGTAGTGATGAATGCTTCATCGCCCAAGAAATCCCTAGTGCGTAACGGGCGCACAGTCTCGCCCAGCTCAGCCAAGCGTTTGCCATTTTTGTAGTTGCTGCGGATGTACTCTTTCATCGACTTCAACGCCGCCTCTCTGGCCAACTCACGAAGCTCCGAGCCACTAAAACCCTCGGTATTTAACACCACGGTGTTCAAGTCAAAGTCATCGTCAAGTTTGGCATCGCGCAAGATTTTCTCAAGTATCGCGCGTCGTTGTTGCGCGTTAGGTTTGCCTATATTGAAACGTTTGGGCATTCTGCGCATAAAGGCCAGGTCGATATCGTTTTGGCGGTTCGTGGCTCCCATCACCATGATCCTCCCATTAGAGACAAGCCCGTCCCAGAGGGTCATAAACTCCGCTTTCAACAAGGCACTCACCTCATGGTCCGAAGACGATCTGTCTCGCAAAAAAGAGTCGATCTCGTCGATGAAGATGATACACGGTTGCAATTTGTTAGCTAGGGAGAACACAGCGTCGACGATCTTGTTCAGCTCGCCATACCACTTATCCATGATCGTCAGCATGCGAATCAGCAAGAAAAATGCTCCGGATTCCTTGGCAATGGCCTTCGCCATCATGGTTTTCCCGCATCCTGGCGGACCGTAGAATAACACGCCTTTAGGCAGCTGAATAAGGGACAGGTGCGCGGAAAAAAGCTCTGGTTCGGTGAGAGGTAAGATAACTGCCTCGTGGAGCTCGTCTATCGTTTCTTGCATTCCGCCAATGTCGTTAAAACTGACGGACAAATCCTCCGGCAACACCACGCTGTTTAATAGCAGTTTCTCGTACTCATTTAGCACCAAGTTCTTGAGGTCTGGGTTATGCAGCTGGAGCCGGCGCAACACGCCACGACTGTTCTTCTTGCTCTCCTTGTTGCGCACAGAATGGTCATTTCCCTCGTTTAATAGATGTCTTACCATATAGTACATTGATAGCCCGGCACCGGTAAGGAAAAAGACATCGCCCAAGAGCTTGAGGTCAACCTTGACGCCCCAAAGCTCGATCTTGAACTTACTCATAGCTTGAGGGATTTTATTTCAGGTAAAAAAAAAACAAAGTGTGACTTTCCACGGGTATTCAAGTATTAGTTTTCAGTATATTGGGGCGTTTTGGTGCGCTTTTGGTGGCGGCGAGTTCGCACCCAGAGCTGAGGCAGGTGGGTGGGATCAATGGATGCATGGTGCCGGCGCCGGCGGTGGCGGCCCGGGCCACACGATTAAAAAAGAATATTGGTGAGATATGGTATGTGAAGCCGGTAATAGATATTTACACAAAAGATGGGGTTTAAAGAATTGGGATTTTATATCACTCGTAGAAAAATGACCTCAGTAGCAAAATTTGAGCGCAATTCTCGAGTTTGCTTGTTGTTTCGCATCACCGGGCCCGCAAATGCGGCTGGCGTCTCATTTGAAGCACACTACGCATCGACTACAAAGACACCTATTCGCAGCTATAGTGCGGATCCCTGGCTTTTGAATTGGTGATTGAACCAGCTATCTAGGCTTTTTTCATCAGAGAATTGGCTTGATTGTGGTGGAATCTCACCGGTAAGAAAATTCTAACAACACAACTACAGTACGCCACTATGCAACGAGTAAACAGTTGAACATGGTCACAACGATTCCAAATTTGGAGTTATTACAGTTTCGGAGCTTTTCTTGCGGATGATCATATTTTTGGTTCAAACGGAGTTTCTTTTACTTGCAAGTCTCGAACTTATGAATAGATCATTATCTCTAGCCACCGTCCTTATGAGCAGTCCTGCGCTATACTTCGCAAAGCTGGGTGAAACTAGATGTATGAAAGTATATCCAGAGTGAAATTGCGGGCTGAACTCTTTCTTTTTATTTTCAATCTGATGTATTTCAGGAAACAGATCCCAAAGTCAAAACAGATAAAACTCAATATAACGATAGTTGCCCAATCATTCTCATAATGGCCAGGCTCCGTCAGGCAGGCTGGCTGGCTGGGTGCAAATGTTGGACAATGAGCGCGCAGCTGCCTCATCGCCGGCCCATGCACTGGCCTCATCACGGCATCGCATGGCATCTCTGGAAGTGACCAAAAACCATAAACTCTTCAACTTTTGGCATTTCTGAAATTGACACATACGAAAATATGTCGAGGCTGCAGGAGACACATCAAATTCGTATGCCCGGTCTGGTGCTAGACCAGATTCGGACCAAAGAGGAGAGCGGTGAGTATGGCAAAGACGCCCGATTTGCCCGGAAACGGAAAACGCATGAAAAACCTGTTTCCAGAAAAGAAAAACGAAAAGAAGAACGGGCTTTGAAGAAGCGGAAACACCTGAAGGTGAATGCACCTCCACATCACCAGCATCAGCAAGAACCCCGTTCGTCAAAAAGCGATACAGTCAGACCAGGTAAACTGTTCCAGCTGCAAAAAAAATCCATAAATGAGGACACCGACGACCCGATTGCAGCATTAAAAGCATTGAAGGCCTCAAAAGCCAAGAAGTTGGGGAAAAATGACACAGGTTTGAAGATCGTCAAAGAATCTGATCTTGAGTGTGACCTGAATGATGATTCGGAAGGAGAGAACGATTTTAGTGGATTCTCAGACGACGAGTCATCAATAAGATCGACCAAAGAAAAGGGTTCCGAGCTTGGTATTCGTATCGTCAAGGAAGATGAGCTCGGTGAAGATTCCGAGGAAGATTTTGAATCAGGCTTTTCTGAAGAGTTTGATGAGAGCTTGGGCGAAGAAAATGAGGACCCGATGGCGGCGCTTGCCATGCTTAAACAGAAGAAACAGGCTAGTCAGCTGAAAAAAACGGAAAGCGAAAGCGAGCTTGAGCTCTCCGAAGATTCCGGATTGGACGATGATCTTTCTGAGGGCGACTTTGACAGCCAATCGGAGGATGCAGACGAGGAAGAAGATCCCCTAGCAAAGCTTAAAGCTTTGAAAGAAGCAAAGAAGAATGCTAAACTCAACGAAAACGCCACTAGCAAGAAGTCCAAGGCACTCAAAGAAAAAGTCATCGAGGCTGATTTCGGTGGAGATTATATCGACAGAGATATGGAATACTACGCCAAAAAGCTTGGTCTCAAAAATGGCAAGAAGTCCAAGCTCACAAAGCTTGACGATGATGATGTGGTGGGTGGGCTTCTTGACGGATTGGATCTAGACTTTTCGGACGACGATGTCGAAAATAAAGAGAGTGAGGAAAATGATGCAAGTGACCTAGAAGGAGAGTCTGATTTTTCAGAAAATGAATACGGAGACAGCGATTCGGACGAGCGCCCACGAAAAAAGGAAAACCCGTTTGTTGCACCCGTACCGGCGTCAGAGAATGAAACTGGCGATTATGAATCGGAGTCTAAACCCGCAAAATATATTCCGCCGGCCATGCGCCGCAAACTTGCGCTCGAAAGCTCGGGTGTTTCCGCAGAAACACTTGCACTTCAGAAGGCCATCAAAGGACCGATCAACAAGCTCTCTGAGTCCAATATTGGGACGATTGCCAATGAGATCAATGCACTTTTCCTCTCAAATCCAAGACAAGCTGTCAACGAGAATGTCACTTCAATTATCATGGATAGTGTTATCCAGCAAGGAAGGCTCCTCGATACTTTCGTCTACCTACATTCCGCGTTGGTAGTGGCGATTTACAGAATGCAAGGCGTTGATTTTGGTGCCCATTTTGTTCAGACATTGGTGGAAAAACTTGAGGCAGCACGTTCTGATCCCCAAAAGTCAAAAGAGGCTTTGAATACAGCGTCGCTTCTTTCTTCAGTTTACACGTTTCAGCTTGTGTCTTCGAAACTTTTGTACGATATGATCCGCGACTTGATTCAGGATCTTTCTGAGGAAAATGCTGAGATCTTGCTTAAAATCATTCGCACTTCTGGAAACCAAATGCGTGGGGATGATCCTAGCGCTTTGAAAGAGATTGTTTTACTGGTCAACAAAAGCGCTTCCGCTTTAACACAACACAGTCCACGTATGCAGTTTTTGATTGATACAATTGCGTCGTTGAAGAACAATAAAATGAAGTTGGAAAACGAGGCAAGTCACCAGTTGACCATCCGATTGAAGAAGTTTTTGGGTACGTTTGTTTCAGGGAAAGCCGCGGACCCACTTCAGGTGTCGCTCGATGATATCAGGAACGTCGAAACCAAGGGAAAATGGTGGCTTGTCGGTTCAGCATGGAAAGGTGTGGATGAGCAAAACCAAGCGTTGGCAAACATCGAAATGGTCAATGATATTTTGGATTCCGCAGAGCCAAACTGGCTCGAGTTGGCAAAGGCTCAGCGAATGAACACTGATATCAGAAGGGCCATTTTCATCTCGATCATGTCTGCCAACGACTACATCGACGCCGTAACTAAGCTAGACAAATTGGCCTTGAAAAAGGCACAGGAGCGCGAGATTCCACGGATTGTCGTGCACTGTGCTGTAATCGAGCCAGCCTGGAATCCATACTACGGCATTTTGGCGGTGAAGCTTTGCGACTCACATCTGTACAGAAAGACTTTTCAGTTCATGCTATGGGATCTTGTGAAGGGGTTCGATGGTAACGATGACGAAGATGACGAAGATGATGTTTTCACGGGCTTTGACGATTCTGAAAGCGATGACGATAAACTAAAGAAAATCTTGAATTTGGGTAGGTTCTTTGGTCACTTATTTGCAGAAGGCTCTTTGGCGCTTCACGTATTACGAACGGTAAACTTTGTGTCTGCGTCTGCCGATATCAAGCTATTCATGGAGATTCTTCTCGTGACATTTCTCGATCAGATTGCTCGGAAATCGCAGGTCAATTCTATAGGAACAGGCCTCGTTGGCAGAAAAGGCATGTCCGAGCAGAAATTCGACGACCGCACGTTAATTGAGCGGATTTTGAAAGCAAAAGATGAGCCTGCTTTGCTTAAAGGCATGAGCCATTTCATCTCGCGTCACCTTCATAGCAGTGATTTTGTTACTGGAAAAAAGCAACGCAAACGTATTCAATGGGGCGTCAAGTCTATTACAGACATTATTGATGAAGTTGCGAGAGAGGCTGAACTTTGAGCTTAAGGGAATTGCTTCGATGTCAATTGAAGCAGATATAATAAATAATATGTACATGGATATTGTTGATGTAAGTCATCAGCTTTCGAGTTCAAGCACTGCAACCGACTCAACGTGTTTTGTCTGAGGATAAAAGTCGAATCCCGTGACGGTTTTGACGGTGTAATTCAAGCCCACTCTTTCGGCGAACACCTTGAGCGAGGCCAAATCGCGAGCCTGCGTAAATACATTGCAACTGACATATACTATAGCTTTTGGGCGGAAATCCATCAATTGTCTGATAAACTCGTCGCTTGAGCCCTTTCTCGATGGATTCATTAGCACAACACATTCGTCTCCAGTCACGCCAAGTCCTAGAAACTGCTCATTGGTAAACATAGAGTCGGAGTTTCCAGCCACGAACTCCATTTTGCGTGGTACAGGGATTCCGTTGATCCCAGCATTATGCTTTGCGTATTCAATCGATTTTTTTGATATCTCAATTCCGAAAACTTTGCCTTGTTCTGGTAACTGACCAGACAATGAGATCCCGAGGAAACCAGAGCCACAGTAGGTATCGACCAAGTGGGTGAAGTCCACCTGCGACAAATGATAGCCCAAAAAGTCAACAAAAGTGGGCAAAATGGACCTATTGTTTTGAAAAAACTCGTTTGCTTCAAACTGAAACACAAAGTCTTTCACTTTCTCCGTCACGACATTGTTACGTCTTGTCAAGCAAATAGTGGTGTACTCTCCTGTGGCATGATTGACCCTTATACTGTCCCTCAAGATAAAGTCCGAGTCAACCTTTTTCTTAGAGTTCGTCTCTAATTTTAAAGCCAACTCATCGTTGAGACGTTTTTTCAAGCCTGGTAAAACCGCATTTATCGGATTAGTCGCAATAGGGCAATGGTCTATACTCACGATTGCGTTACCAGAGACGGCATGGTTAAAGCCAACAGGGACAGGAAGAAAATCCTTATCGAATTTTCTGGGAACGAATGTATGTGGAGTCAACTTCGTTCGGTACGCGAATTGCATGGGAGAGTCGACCACCATCCCGAAATTATCTATCTCACTGGCATTTAGTTCTGGGTAAAAGTACGTGTATGCTCTCTTTATAATATCCAGCTTGAACACGAGCTGGTCTTCATACAGAAGCATCTGAAATTGACAGCCGCTGCACAGATCGAAATGCTTGCACACCACTAGACGGTCATTGCGACAACTTGTACTTTTACGATCTTTGTCAACACTTACAAGCTCCGCCTCGGCGTAGTATTCGTAATGTCTTTTGAGTGAGATGGTTATCAAGTCTCCTGGGACTGCTTTTGGAACTTTCACCACGGTCTTGACCAGTGGATCAGTACATTGTTCATCGTATTCAGATCTCGAAACAAGCGCCAACCCTTCACCCTCAGAAGTGAGCGCAGAAACACGAACTTTTTCCAACTTGACAGTCTCTCTATTTTTGGAATAGATGAACTTGTAGATAAGATGCTCGGGGATTCTTGCTTGCTCTGTGCCTTGGCCCGCTTGGGCTAAAAACGAGTCTATATCTTTATGAAGAATGTGGTCGCGTGATGTGAAGTCGGTGGTGCCTCTTTTGGTTTTCTTTTTAAAAACCGCTTTTGTCGGAAAGCTTGCATACCTGCGCCAAGGGTTGCATTTTGTTAAATTTGATGCTAAAAATTTACTTGGGGAGATCATAAATTTCATGGGCACCTGCGTTCGAAAAGCATCGCGCCCTCAGACACAATTACCATGAACATGCGCGCACCGCGTGACTATGGTACTTCGAAAAAGTTGATCAACACAAATTTCACATAGATGCTGACACTGGCTCTTCACTAGGCATAACCTCCTGTGGCTCATCACTATAACTTCTCAAGTCGAGTGAAATAGTACGTGAACTGTTCTCTCGCTGTTCTCTGTATATGCCAATCAATGCGTCGGAGGTTTCGAATAAGGAACTCTTCAACGAGATGACGATGAACTGGAAGCCTGGCCCCGCATGATTTTTGATGTAGTTGGCGATCTTATCGACATTCAGATTATCGAGAGCGGCATCAATCTCATCCAAAACAAAAAATGGTGACGGTTGGAAAGAGTGGATGGCAAACAAAAGTGATAATGCTGCCATGGTTTTTTCACCTCCTGAAAGCAACTCCATATCACGAAACCTCTTCATAGGGGGCATCGCATGGTATCTAATTCCGGCAGCATACGGCTCGTCCTCATCTTCCAACGTCAAGTACGCAGAGCCGCCAAGGGGTGAGTTTCTTGACTTTGTTAGCTCTTTGTAAACACTGTCAATCTTATCAGCGATATGAGTGAATGCTTTCATAAAACAGGCAGTCCTGAGAGCCTTCACCTCATTAAACTTAGTCGTTGACCTCTTTTCGTCTTGCCTAGCCTTAGTAAACTCCCTGTCGAATTCCTTGATCCTCACATCAACTTCTTTGAGTCTTTCAATCGCCTTACTGTTGGGGGCTAATGCCTCAAGCTCCTTTTGAACGTTTTCGAGCTTGACCGATAGTCCCGCCTCAACTTTAGGCAGGAAGCTCTCTTGATATTTCATCTCCAAAAGCCCATAGTCTACATGTATCAGATACGCTTTCTCAGATACATCCCCTGATTCGTCGTCAAAGGAAATTGACTCCAAGAACCCTTCCTCTAGTGGGAGGTCCACGCTCTCAATCTTGCAATTCTTGAGCATGTTGATTCTCTCGGCATCGACCTTGAGAAGATATTCTTTGGCATTTGTGAGCTCCTCTGTGAGACTTTTGATCTCCTGTTTTTGCTCCTTCATGAGGTCTTCCAATTCCCGGCTGTTCTTGACAAGCGATCCAAGGCTGATATTCTGACTCTCACAATCTTCTTTAAGTACGTTTAATTCACCCTCCAATGATTGCAATTCCAGGGTCTTTTCGAGTAAATTCTCGTTTACTCTCTTCAAATCACCCTCGAATTGTGAGCGAGAAACAGTCAAGCGCTGAATTCTGGACTCAATATCAGCTATGCTATCAACTTGAAAAGACAACCTGTTCTTGCTCGCTGAAATGGCGCGTTGCAATTCTGCCCGTTTTCTTGCACGTGCTCTCATTGCAGTTCCCAAGAAGAACTCGTACTGACCGATGTTTTCAAGGCCATACCTGTCACAAAACTCGGAATATATGGTTTTTTGAAGTTTGGTGATGTCGTTTGCGAGACCCAGGAGCTGTTGGTCTATCTCGTTCAAGGCGTCTTGCGTGCTTGTCTGTTTCATTTCTATTTCCACGATCGTCTCGTTCAAAAATGATATCTCAAATTTTCTTTCCTCAATCTCCCTTTCAAGTATAGCAACCTTGCTGCTCAACCTTGGAATCTCTTCGTCAATGACACGAAGTTCGTCCGCAAGATCGTTCAAAATTATTACATTTGGTTTTTCAGACTGCACCTTGGCGAGCTCTTCAGTGAGTTCTTCTCTTTCTCTTTTCAATCTCAGCCATTCTTGTTTGCTCCAAGTGAGCTCGTTTCCCGATTTTTTCGTTTGTTGTCCCCCAGACATTAGTCCAGAAGCATGTATGACTGAGCCATCAAGAGCCACCATCTTGTTGTCGATTTGGTGTGATGATTTCCACTTCAAGTCTCTCGCGATATCCAAATCATCAACAACAATGGTACTACCTAGAGCAAACTGTACCGCTCTTTCAAGTGACTGGTCGTCATATCTGACGATATCAAGCGCTGGGCGAGCTGCTTCATCAAGCGACCGAAGATAGTTCAAATTCACCTGCTCTGTCACAACAGAGTCCAACGGAATGAATGTGGCAGTACCTGCCCTTCTCTCTTTCAAAATTTCAATACATTTGTAGGCAACAGAAGAGTTTTCCACGACAATCGCGTCAAAGTTGCGCCCTAGAGCAGTCTGTAAGGCGCTATCAAATTTCTGTTGAGAGCAGCGCACGAGCTCGTACATAAGGCCTTTGATGGCGCCCTCTTTTACGAGGTTTCGTAGCATTGAAACATTGTCACGAAGCTTCCTTTGCTTGTTGGACTCATTTTGCTGTGACGAAAGCTCATCCAAACGTGCCGATACTTGGCCGATTTTGGTGTTTAACCCGAGCTCTTGATAAGAAGACTCCTTGATTTTTTGCGCTAAAGCATCCTTCTCCTGTAGCTTCATGGCCTTTTTCTCTTCCAAGACCTGAAGCGTCGAGTTTATGTGGCCAAGGTCGGCCTCGAAATTGTTGCGAATTTGGCCTTCAAGTTCTTGGATCCGCGAGGTGGCGTCTTTCTTTTGATCAATTTGGTTTTCGAGCGATGACACGAGCGAGTCTCGATCACTACTTAACATGGTGCGCTTCTCGATCATGGACGACCCAGAGCTGCCCAAAAACTTCTGATGTAACTTTTCATACTCTGCCACACCTTCAGGAGGCACGTTGACCTTATCAGACAGGTCCCTTACTTCTTTTTCGAACATCGCCAAGTCAGTTTCTGCTGATTCTAGCAGACATTCCTCCGCGTTTTTCAAATCTTGTAAATTCTCAAGATCTGACGTCAAATCACTTATTTTTAGCAGCGCCAGTCTAACACTCACCTCCAAAGACTTTTGGCTTGAAACAATTGGAAGGATTGCTCTTCTGAGCGTTTCCGCAGAAGTCGCCTTTTCGAGTTTTTGGGCCTCAAGTTTTTTCTGTCTGAGAGTAGCCCTAGTCACGTCAGCGATCATTTGCTTCTGCGTTGAGGCCTGCTCGGTATAACTTGCTTGAACCTCAGCTAGCTTTTCTGAAATCCGTCTGGTGTCAGCCACGAGCATGAAGTGCCGTTTCTGGTTGTGGAAAATGCGGTATAGGTGCAATATTTTTATAAGACTGTATTTCTCATTCAATTTTGCCTCGAATAAGTCTCGCTCGCGCATCTGGTCTTTGTACTGTTTCGATTCCGAGTTCAAAGTACGTTTTCTTGAAAAGACTTGTGTTGCAACCTCGCGAGCACGCTCCAGTTCCTCTTTAAGTTGCTCATACTCGGCAGCATACTCTGCAGAGCCACTGATGGTCTCGATCAACCTTGACAACTCTTTTGCGGACTGTGATGCGACATTTTCGATGTCTCCCTGAAACACCAAAAAGTTGCGTGCTTTCACCAAGATATTCTCCGCCCGAAGCGCCATCAGGTACTGCAATGCGGTCACGTTTTGATCATTGAGACGGTAATCTGAGCTGCCGTTAGCATTGATCACACGCTTGAGTGCCATCATTTCTCCAGAATCTTTTTCGTAAAGTGCACTCACATACGCTGTCAGCGGCCGTTGAGAAGGCGCCAAATCAGCGTCTTTTTCAACGCGGCCACGGTAGATAAGGTCTCGAAGCTGCTGCGAGCGTAACTGTGCCAGCTGGATACCCAATACAAACGAAATCGCGTCCATCATATTCAGTTTACCCGCGCCATTAGGCCCTATAATCGACGTGAACAGAGCATCGCCAAACCCGATCCGCGCCGTCCCTTTGTACAGCTTGAAGTTATGTAATTCAAGCCCAACAAGCCGGCCCATTTTGTTTTTGATAGAAAAAGTTGGAACTCAAGTGGCTCAAAGTTGACTTAGGTATATCTAGCTTAATCCTAAAGAGAGAATCCTGGCTGTTGATGCTGCTTCGCGAAGATCTGGTCACGCGCACACGCGCACACGCGTCTCCGTTCGCGGCCGCGTTCACACCCTAACAAAAGGTAATGAAATATTATAAGTGAGAAGAATTTATACAGGCGATATGGTTTGAGACTAAATTGGGGTATCTGCCGGCTGGTCATCTTCTGGAGGATAAGGACCGCACGAAAAATTACCATACTAACCAGCTTTCGAGAAATATAAACAGCTCTCTCTTCAGCCACTATCCCTAGAATAGAATAGGATTAAATGTAATTATGAAAATGGCGTGTGCATCTTTTGCCGGACTCTTCACCGACAATAAGTCAGGTATTCATAGCATAATGAAGATGAAAGTTTCAAAAATTTTTACGAGGAGTCGTTCAAAGAATGTTTTTCAACGACGAAGTGTTCTCATTCACGCATTTGCGTTAGATGCATTAAAAGAACTGGCAAGGCCAGAATATGACGAAAATCACATTGATGGTACTTAAAGATATCCACAGTGTATTATTATTGTGAAACCCCTATTTGACGGAGGTCGGTCGACTGACTCAAATCATTCAACGAAATTCGGGGGGGTTGCCCGCGGAATGGCGCGCTTACTTCCCGATGCGGCAACACGTGTGGGGAGCGTAATTTAAGCAGCCGTGTACCGCAACGGGTTGGGCCAGTCTGGCGGACTGCCATATGTTGTACCCAGGTCGTGGAAGCAGCAAATATCTTGCACATCGTCCGTGTGTCCCACTAAGGGATACACCTGATTCGTTGAAGCTCATACTTATGTACCGAATGAACGAAGCTGGCGACAGCTTCTTAATGAGGATCAGTCGAAGTAGAGGAGAGATTTATCATAGTGATTTGTGAAGTAGAGTCAGTCATGAGAGAAAAGAGTAGTTGCTTCACTTTCTTCTCAATATGAGACAGAGAATTTGGCTCACTCTTTATAGGAACATAAGTGGGGAACTTCACAAAAATTTACTCAGAGCCAAGATGTTTTACCCTCAATCCCAAAAGGTTCGGCGCACGCGCATACAGAGTCTTCACTAGGTAGTAGTAGTAGGTGCATGAGGCGCGTCACTTGCTCTTTAAAGACATTCGCGCTCTCAGCAACACGCCATATCTGGTTGTCATGTGACCGATATCGGCAAGTGCACCAAGACACGGGCCGTACGGCTCTGTTTTCTTGACTGAAATTACTTGACTCACCGGCTATACCTCGTGATTCGACCTTGTTTTTTTTCTTGTGTGTCTGCCCTCAAACTAATTAAGCGGAACGAAACAAAAATGGAAAAACAACTGCTTCTTGATGAGACTCGTGAGGTTGACTACAGCACCACCTGGAATTCGGTAATTGCCACTACTCTTTCGAAACCACTTCAATGTTTGGCGTCGGTAATCCTGAAAGGTGACAAATGTGCCAACTCTGAGAATATCGAGGCTTCTGTAGATGCGCAGATTGAAGGACTTATTGCCTTGGAGCAGCCTTCAGACTCAGAGCCACTACCAGAGTTGCCCTTTTCCGATTGTAAGGTTAAAAGCACACTTACAGCCGAGAAAAAGCTCGTTGAAATCCGCAAATTGATGAAAAAACATGGTGTATCCGTCTACATAGTTCCCAGCGAAGACGAGCATCAATCTGAAGAAACTGCATTGGCGGATAAAAGACGCGAGTATTTGTCTGGATTCACGGGCTCGGCTGGGCTCTGTGTCATTACTATTGATGATTTTGAGGGCTCTCATGGTGAAGCAGCGTTGTCAACTGACGGCAGGTACTTTTTACAGGCCGAAAAACAGCTCGATTCACGCTTTTGGCGTCTCCTTAAACAAGGAACGAAGGGGTATCCGTCTTGGACAGAGTTTGCCATCGCCAAAGCTGCTGAAAGCAAATTCTCGTCAGTTATTTCGTGTGACCCAAAGCTCATGAGCCTTAGCTCGGGCCAGTACCTCGCTCTGGCGCTGGCGGCTCAGGGGGTAAAGTTCAAGCCGATTATCGATGCCAATTTTGTGGACGCTGTGTGGGGCGACGAAAAGCCTGCCAGGTCTTTGGAGCCAGTATACTCAATACCATTAGAATTCGCCGGCGAAACGAGTGCATCAAAAATTTCAAATATCAGAATGAAAATGCAAGATATCGGCGCGTCGCACCTTATCATCACTGCGTTGGACGATATTGGTTGGTTGCTTAATTTGAGAGCCGATAAAGACATTCCGTTCTCGCCATTCTTCTTCAGTTACGTGATCGTGACGACTGACCAGGTTGTTCTTTATTCAAACAAGGATAAACTCAAGAATGTGGGAGAGCACCTTTCAGAAGTCTCTGGATTGATTGTGAAAAATTACGATTCCTTTTACCCAGACTTGGGCGATTTGAAGGCTACTGTGACAAACCAAAACCTGAAGCTCATTTTGCCCGATAAAAGCGCGTGCAATTATGCATTGCTTGACTCTATTCCGGACTCGGTTGCCAAGCACACAATTGTGTACCTGTCGATCGTATCGGTTACGAAACTTTTCAAAAACCCAACTGAACTACACAATGCTAATGTGGCACAGACGCGTGACGCCCTTGCTTTCATCACGTTCTCTGCATGGTTGGAACACCAGCTCATTCATAAGCGGAGAGAGGTGCTGGAGTATGAGGCGGCACAAAAAATATATGCGATTCGCTCGAAGCTTCCTAACTTCAAGGGGCTTTCCTACGAGACGATCTCATCTACGGGCCCAAACGCCGCGATCATTCATTATGCTCCTACGAAGACCGAAAACTCGATCATTGACACAAAATTGCCATACCTTTTGGACTCTGGTGCGCACTATCTCGAGGGCACCACGGATATCACCAGAACGTACAAGTTTGGCAGCGAAGGCTTGACGGATGAGTACAAGAAATATTACACATTAGTTCTCAAGGGTCACTTGGCCGTTGCCATGGCACGATTCCCTGCAAACTCAAAAACGACAGGCACAGTGCTCGACTCATATGCAAGACAGCCACTTTGGAATGAGGGCTTGGACTTCAACCATGGCACAGGACATGGTGTAGGCAGCTTTGGTAATGTACACGAGGGTCCCTTGTATATTCTGACTACTGCGGGTGGTGTCAGCACTGATAATTATTTCAAAAATGGGGCCATCGTCACCGATGAACCAGGGTACTATATCGATGGCGAATGTGGCTTTCGTGTGGAAAGTGAATTGGAGGTTACGGAGTGTGATGCTTCTTTCGGAAGGACACGTCAGGGCGAGAAATACCTCGGTTTCAAGTACTTGACTAAAGTCCCTTTCTGTTTGAAGCTCATCGATAAGAGGTATTTGTCTCCTGTGGAAATCAAGTGGATCAACGAGTACAATTTTTCTTTGAGGCATGAATTTGCGAACGAATTGTTGAAAACAGGCGATAGGCGAGCCTACGGCTGGTTAATCAAGGAAACACATCCAATTTAATAGCAAAGTGCTTCCTATTTATGCAATATACAATGAAGAATTAAAAAGTACAAAATGACCCTATGTCAGTCTGAAAGATGTCGAGTATAGCGTCGGGAAGCCGAGTGAGCTGGCTTTGTTGGCCGGTTTTGAAAAGCCCGGTCTTTGGAGACTCCCCGGTTTTTTCAAAATTGTTTGTGAGGAGTAGTAATTTGAATCGTTCCCAAGTTTGTTGGATATGAAAGGAGAGGCAATCTTTGGTATTGGTTCGACAAATTCACGTCTCGATAAATCCACCCGCACTAGCTCGGGGTCTGTTACAGTTCCTGGAGCAGATGGTACCTTATACTGAGGCATCTTTAAGCCGCTAGAAGAGCTCCATGAATTGTTCGAGGGAGGAGACAGAGCCAAGATCTTGGCGCCACTTTCAAAGTCAGCGTCAGAATTGAAATTTGCATTCAGTGCACCTGGTTTGGGCCTCTTAGGTATAGAGTCTAAGTAGTCAAGACCCAATCGTTTCTGAGATTCTCGTAATGCCTCGAGTGTTGACATCGCTGGGCTGCTTGATCCTGTAGACGTATTCAATGCATTTAATGCCGAGACCTTTCGCATAAGCTCCTCTCGCGATGATTCCGGTGAATTTGCCGCTGCGAATTGATTTTCCTCGCGCTTCACGAGAAAGTCAAACTTTCGCGAGCTGCCGGACTTCATGCTTGCCTCGAAGATAGAGTGCATTATCAGAGAGATGGCATCCAGGATTATAAGTGGATCTGTCATTTCCAACGCCTCGGCGCACGTTGAAGCCACCACCGCAGTAGTAGCGCAAATAGTCGAAAGCACTGCTCTTGGGTCCTCATTGTGGCCACATTCCGTCACCAAGTTGAAGCACTCGGTAATCCTTTTCACGAGAAGCGGCTCCTGCATTGGAGACTCGTCGGACGGAGGCGGACTCTCTGCTTTTACCTCATCTTTCTTTTGCCTGCTTATGCGGCGATTTCGCCTTTTCGTGTACTCCTTCTCTATCCACATAAGTTTCTCTTCCGTTGAAGCCTCACCAAACTTTGTTGCTGCTCTTTTGAGTACACGACATCTCAAGTCATTATCCTTGTTACGCTCGGCGTTTTCTTCCCTCCACTTTTTCTTCCTTTCTCTATTGCCCTCTCTGATACGACTTTTGTGTTCAGTCGAGTCGACATCAGGTTTAATGCCAGCTATAGCCATTCGGAGTCGTGGTATGTCCACACTAGTCAAATTGGAAAATGTGGCTTCATACAACTGGGGTAAATCGTCCTCCAATTTCTGCGCAAATTGTTCGTCGGACGAAGGCTCTTCTCGCTCTTCAGCGTTCTTTGGTTTCGGGGGTTCTATTTGCTCCACAATGTTGTCGACAAACGCGAGTGTCTTTGTTCGAACATCGTCATCCGTCATGCTTAAGACAAACTGTTTCGTTTTGTTGAACGTGTCCATATAAAATTCCTTATCATCTGCAGAGTTCTTGATCCCTTTAAACAAATCCTGTGCTGCTTTGCTGAATGCCGCAGGAGCTTTTTTGTTGTGCATCAAAGCGTTCGTCATCTGCCTGATGACCAGCATCAAGTTAGAAGAGTGAGTGCCAGACTGAATATGTTGGGACAATGAAGATAAGATTGTTGAAAGTTGTGGATGATTCTGTGCAGATGGCTGGACTGTGTGAACTCCGGGTTTCATAGAGTCTTCAAGGGATTTGATTGAGGAGTAGTCTCTTTGCAGACCGGTACTCATATTCGACCGGTGTAAGGCTAGTGTCTCGGCGATAGAAAGGGGCTTTTTTGACACCGTGCTTTTCTCGTTAGTTGAGACCTCAACATTGGTCTCGGCTAGTTTCAGCTTTTCAAATGCTTCTCTCGCAGCTAAAGCAGCCGCTGCGGTTGCTGACGACAAAGCACTAATCACCTCTTCATCCCTTCTCGTGTCATCATCTTGCTCTTGGTCAGGTAGACACGTAGACGAAACAAGTTCATGCGGATTTTGCATTGCCATGTTGAACGCATTTTGAAGGATCTCGTTCATTTGCAATTGCTCGAAGTCCAGGTCTTTTTCTACTAGATCACGAGCTTGGCTTTGCGCGATATCAGACCCTGTGGGAAAAGCACTGTGAACTGCACTTTCTACAGCAGCCTTTAATGCAGCATCCAAATCCTGTGATAGGTCCTCATCGGGCTCCTCGGGATGGGTGTAAACACCACTCTGCGAGCTAGTATTGCTATTTTCATGAGCGCCAGTCGCGTGCGCTTGCGTATCTGTCGCAGAGGGTAAGTGAGCATGTGAAACACGAACATTATTCTCTTGATCTAGTCCTCTTGAGTGACTAATATGGCCAATCTGCAGAACAACATTGTGCACAATATCGCCGAGATCAATCGGGTGCGTGAGCTCGGAGTCAGCCGTCACTGACCTTTCTTGAGCTGGCTCTGAATATTGACTCCCGACAGAAGAGTCTTCGAGGCCACGCGCCAAAGACTTGAACGCTGCCCCAATGGCATCTTCGAGATTCTCATCGTCGGAAATACCGGTTTCATGGTTTACATTTGAGATCCGCAGCGAGCCTGACTCTCCGCCATGTAATGATTCCTGATCGAGGTTCATTCCCTCAGTGAGGTTCTTAAATGCATCGCCGATTGCATTTTCCAAATCGTCATCATCATCCATAGCCTCGTTTAGTTGACCGTTTTTCTCATCGGAATGCAGTTCTGTTTGAATAGATTCCCTGTGAGATTGGTGCTCAGGTAGAAGCTGGGAGTACTCGCGATCATCCCAAGCGTTTTCCTGAACCAGGTGCCCATGACCATCAGCGGCCTGCGCGGATATACTCGTTTCTAGGAATTGCTCGGATTGAGGATCCCATTGACCCTGATCCACAAATAGCTCGCCAGTTTCCGTGCTTTGATTATGCTTTCTGTGCTCGTCAATATTTACGTCCTGTGTCTCTTCAGTATGGTGAGTATCATGCGCTACTGTCGGTAGACTTTCATCTGCCATTCGGCTCAAATCAGGATTGATACCTTCGGCTTTCTTCTGAGCGTGATCAATATATTCCTGTCCATTTTCCGAATCTCGTGAATCGCCCGCCAGACTATCGTGTGAAAGTGACGCAATTAGGTTTCCTACTGCCTGTGCAAGATCCGTATCCGGAGGCTCCGCCTGACCCTGAGCATTTGAATGAGCAGGCAGTAGGTTTGACTCTGTCTCGGTTTTTTGTTCGTTTACAACGTCATCTTGCTCATTTTGTTCTTCATTTTTGTGGTAATACTCGTCAAGAGTTTCTGTTTCCGCGTGACCGTGTTCGTTGCCAAACATTGCAAACTGTTTGAAAGCATCGCCAATCGCGTTTTCTAGCGCCAAGTCATCGTTGGGGTCGGTGTGAGTATCGTCGTTACCGGCGCACATAGCATTTGAGAGCGTGTCATTATGTTCTGGTAATGAACTCTCAATATCTTGCTGATTTTGCAGATCGTTATGTGCCGCTGTCATGGCGGGGTAAGGGGGTTAATAAGTCTGAGGAGGTCACAAGATACATGTGACTGTTTTTTTTTCGATGTTTGGTGGCTTCTATCCACGCACGATGAGCCGCGGCGCCTTTGCATTGCGTTGTGCAGGTTTTCTTTCGTGGTGGGTGCAAGTAAATTTTCCATTATATTTAGTGGTGACGTATATAATATTGCTTTTCACTGATTAGCAGAAACGCCCCTTGTCTCACTCAAAGGGCGTCCTTTTGTATTGAGGAAAGTTCTTTGTATTGCAAGCGTGGCGATATGATGCGCTTCAAGTCCACCATTATGTTAAGGGGAAACACTCGCCAAATTATGAATTGATGTCAAGTTTAACCATTCTTGCTGGAGTCTTTGGCGAGCACTCTCTAGTTGGGGTAATAAAAGCTTTTAAAGGTTTCAGTTTTCTCGGGCTCAAGCACCAATGTTCAAGCAACGGGTGCTGCGTGATAAATGGTTGAGCATGCTTCACTTGGTTCTTGAGCCCAAAGTGAATAGTATTTTCGAGACACAAATACATATCTGTAGCGATCACGTAGCAAAGGGTGCACATTCTTCCAGGTCGGACCATTCCCCGAAGGAATTATTTGCTTTGGAGCAGATTTGGTAGCCAACGCCTTCAGATATAATTTGACCTTTCATGGGACGACCTCATGCTTACGTTTAAACATTGATCACAATATCAGGATATGAATCAAAATGAGATGAACACTACGCGATACCATAAAGAGCCCAGGCAGTCCTTAAATTGGTTAGATTTCACAACCTCATATACCTAAAGCACCACCGGTCCATGAAATGGGAAATAAAAGTGAAGACATAAAATAATCGTCTGCCGTTTGCGGTAAAAAAGGCAACAGCACACGTCGTGCGTGCGTATTGCACAACAGTTCCATAAAAGTGTCTGTCTGTCCGCACCGGCAGATCGATAATGATGGGACTCAATACAATACACCACGCAAAAAATATACAGCTATCTAAACCTTCCTGATTCAAGCCAATCTTCGTAAACAATGTGCCCTTCTTGTATTTCCTCGCATATATATACATATGAATTCATAATCTAAATAATCGATATGAATATATCATCTACGGCTCTGCCCGCTCCACATATCGTGTGATCCATCTCAGCTCAGGGTTTGGTCTCCAGCACGGCCTGCAGACAGACTCTCGCCACAAGATACTCCACAGCCCTAAGGTTGGTTGTGGGTCATCAAGTAAAGCATGAAGATCAAATTCAGAGACTTGAAGAAGCAAACCGTCGAGGTGGATGTGGAACCTACCGACACTGTATGTTGACTCGCTATTTTGTGAACAACCTCCCATAATTTTGGCAACACTAAAGGCTTTTTTCCCTGTGCCTACTTTCGCTATACTGAAGGTGTCGAATAATCACAACACCACCAGATTCCGTGCTTTATAGGCACCTTAAAGTCACCAAAATACCAAAAAGAGTCAATACTAACATTGCAGGTGCTTGCCACGAAAGAAAAAGTCGCTGCAATTAAGGAAGTGGAGGCATCACAATTGAAGTTCGTGTACTCAGGCAAAGTGCTCCAGGATGAAAAACTTTTGCTGGACTTCAAAATCAAAGATGGCGATTCTATCATCACCATGGTGTCAAAAAAGAAAACCGCCACACCGCCTGTCACAGACACTGCCGCCGAACCCGCCCCTGTAGCCGCCGAACCACGTGACACGAATGCTGAAGTGGGCGAGACAACGGCGGATTTCGCCGCCGGCCAGGAGCGCGAGGCCGCGATTCAGAACATGATGGAGATGGGTTACGATCGCCCCGATATCGAGCGTGCATTGCGTGCTGCTTTCAATAACCCCCACCGCGCCGTTGAGTACTTGCTCACCGGCATCCCTGAAACGTTGGCCGCGCCAGCAGCGAGTGCTAGCCCTGCCGCTGACACTGCTGCAGAAAACACTCCAGCAGAGACTTCTGGTGATGCAGAAGAGCACCAGAATTTGTTTGACGCTGCCGCTGCTGCCACGGAAGAGGTTGAGGACCCCACCATTGGTATGAGCGAGGAGAGTCAGCTCGCTTTGTTTCGTGAAGCAATCCAGAGCAACCCCGAATTGCTTCAGCCGTTGCTCGAGCGCATGGCTGCAGCAGACCCCCAAATGGCCGCGTTGATTGAGCAGGACCCAGAGGGATTTGTGCAGCGATTCTTGGAAAGTGACCTCAGCATGGAAGGAGAAGACGCCGCGGCCGATGAAGAAGGCGTTGTGCGCGTCGAGTTATCGGAGCACGACCAGCAGGCTGTGGCACGTCTATGCGAGTTGGGCTTCGACCGCAACACGGTCATTCAGGTTTACATTGCGTGTGATAAGAACGAGGAGGTCACGGCGGATATCTTGTTCCGCGACACCTAGAGATGGTGCAATTGTATATTAAAAGTACACGGGTGCCGTACGGCGATGTTTGAGGCTTCATTTTCGAGATTCCCTGAGTGAATCTGACGGTAGCTGAGATCAGTTTTGGAAAGAGGTATTTTACCTCCTTGCAGGGCCTGTGTGATTCGAATCATAATTCTGTTGGTTATTTTCGACTATATGTAGTTTATGGAGTTTTGATGACGCTCGTATGATTTGACCCCTACAATGTCACGCTCTTGCATGCTGTTTGAGACATGTCCAACTGTAGTGAAATGTTCAAGTATACGAATGATACGTAGCTATTCACTCATTAGCAAACGTGGAGATCACTTTGAATGGTTGTTTCTCTTCCTCCGGCACGGGCTCGTTCCCTGGTCTGATAACCAATCTCGTCTTCAAACCAGCAGTGTGGGCAGCCTTGATTTCATTGATATTGTCCGAGTAAAACACTATTGTCTCCGCCGCAACGCCAATTGCCTTGGTGATGTTTTCATATGACTGCGATTCCTGTTTGTAGCCAGAAGTTGTGATGTCGAAGTATCCCGCAAGTTTCGACGTCAAATCACTCAGTTGTCCATCTACTTCTACATGTGAAAATAAAAGCTTTTGTGCGGCGACACTTCCGGACGAGTAGATGTAAGTATCCTTATTCCGCTCGAGGAATTCGATTGCATCGCTGTAAATCGGCGCCTTCAAATCGCCCTTTTCGTAGCCCAACTTCCATATTCTACCTTGGAATGACTTGAGTACAGGGTCCTTGATGTCGTTTAAGACCAAGTGATTGATGTGGTCCTGTAAGGCCTCCTTAGATTGCTTTGCCAGCTCGGGAAATCCACTCAAGATTGCGGATAGCTCGTCCTTGTCTGTTGAAATTGGAAAATTGATCTTTGAAATGGCGGAAGGATAAGCCTTTAAGAAGTATGGATAGAGGGTATCTTTGACAAACGATATGGAGCACACGGTACCCTCTATGTCAAGAAGTGCAACCATCCTATGGAAATTCTTCGAGATGTAGAGTAGATGTGTTGAAAATATAAATTGTGGTTTGTGCGAATCCTATGGTGACTGTAGTGATTGCAAATGAAGTCTGGGGAACAAGTTTATCACAGGCTAGTTTCTGGAAAATATACGGTTATGAAGCAACTGGTAAGTCGCCAAAGTGAGTCGCGACTTTAGCCAATTAAACTAAGCTTAGAGTCACAGCTCGGCGGTGTTTTCACTCACTCCACTACATATAAATTTCATTACAATCCTTTTTTTATTGTCTTGCTATCTTTGATGTCATGTCATTTCTTAAATCCCCTTTATGTGTGAATTGGAATCTGGTCAGATTTGTTGGCTTCACGGAACGTAGCTGATAATTTCTCCTTGTGAGGGACGGATGGATGCCGTTATTCGTCTCATTAATATTTTTTTTTTGACTGATTGGACCCCCATGTTATACAGAAAGCATGTTGCTGATATCCGGAGTGGATCTAGTAGCAAGTTAGTTTATATGAATTTAATCAGAGCAAAAAAAAAATCAGATGTATCAAGCAAAAAAAAGTCATAAAAAAAAAAACATAAAATGAAACAAAAACACGCACTTATTCACGTGGTGACGTCATGGAACGATACGATCACAGCATGATTAAGCATGCCTCCACGGTTTCGAACCTTTGCAATAAAAATTAATCACAAATTACCATCCAAGTTGACCTGTGGTATCATGTGTGTTGCACTCCCTTGCACCACTGAAAGGACAAGTGTCAAACAATGGAACACCTTGTACATCGCTTCGCTATGGCTCGATTGCAGCCGCAACAGATGCGTCACGATTTTTTTTTTTTTGGTTTTTGCTTGATTCATCTGATTAAGGACTGGGAGAGAACATTGGCCATATAGTAATTTTCGGGAGTGAATTCGTTTTGACAACAGTGGGAACACGGTCAATCTCCTAAATATGGCTTTTATTAATTCTTCCAACATTTGAACCACGCTGAATCTGATCTTATCGTTTCAAGACAGCATGCACCTCCATAAAAGGGGAAATTGAAGAGCAAAAAGTGCCCGGACAACAATCGCACAAGAAGAGAAAGAATGAATATCAGAACAGACTTATTGACACAGTACTGCTAAGAGCTTCATACATGGTCCTTCATTTGCATTTCTCGAGTCATTTGGACTATCAAATACGCGGGTTTGGAGCCCTGTTTCCTGGGGCAAGCTCCTCCGCACATGATCGGCTGCCAGACGCTGGATCCTGCACTGCGGACGCAATTCACATAGCCGTTTGGGCCCGTCCAGAAGCCAGAACTCCTGATATATAGCTCACCGGTGATCTATTCCACATCTCGCTAAGCATATTATATCGCTATATTGCGCCACGCACATACTCACAAGGCAGAATACTATTACTTGCACTTCCTACACACCTCATTTACTCGCTATCAATCACATCTATCCGTAGCAAGCTGTGCTAATCAGTTATGGACCTACCCTTTGACGATGACAACCACATCAACGAAGAACATATCCACGCGTTTGCAAAAGCGCTAGTGTGGGAGCTGGACGAGTTGGAAAGTCCGTATTCTACGGGCAATTCGCTGCCAAAAACCCCCGAAGATGTCGTAAAAGAAGAGGCGAAATTATTCAATCGGGAAGAACTCAAACTCAATCTGGCAGCGCTCTCACCGCTCCCGAACACTCTGCGACCAACACTGAGCGGCCCAGTACTGCTACTGCTGCGAACTGTGCCGGAGAAACCGGTGAAAATTGTGTCTAAGAGTGATTGGTTTCCCACGGGGGCGCCTCGGCCGCGTAGCGGCAAGAAAGACGCGAAGGTTGCCACGGAAAAATTCACCAGTGAGTTTCGCGTGTCCTCATCTTACAAAGTGTTTCGATGGCCGATTCTCATGATGATCGTGGGGTGGGTGTTGTTTCTATGCTTCCTATATACATGGATCCGCGCGTACGTGGCGCTCCTGGAGTATTTCTTTACGTGGACGGGCGAGCGGAAGAAGCTCAGGGACAGGTTGCGACAGTCGAAAACATATGAGGAGTGGGTGGAAAACGCCAAGGCCTTAGACGTATTTTTGGGGCTCGATAAGTGGTCCGACAATCCGAAGTTTTCATATTACGATCACCGCACGCTCCAGAAAACGATTCAACGGCTCAAGGTATTAAGGCAAAAAAAGGATATTCCAGACTTGATGGTGTTTTTGCAAGGCTGCCTCCGCAAGAACTTTGCCGGGATTGAAAATAGACAGCTTTACTCTCACCGCTATTACGGCACGAAAAAAGTTGTCGAGAGGTATATCGACGAAGTGGTGCGCGCCATTGATTGCGTTGCTCAGGCGAGTGATGCACAGGTACCGGCAAAAGCCAAGCATAAATTTTTTCGTGTTGTGCAAAAAAACTACGGCAAATCGGCCCTCTGCCTAAGTGGCGGGGCGTGTTTTGCGTATACACATTTTGGGCTCGTGAAGGCGTTGCTAGACAACGACTCGTTGCCACGCATCGTGCTGGGCACCTCCGGCGGCGGCCTTATTGCAGCATTGACGTGTACTCGCACAGATGACGAGTTGCGCCAGTTGCTCGTACCGGAATTGGCTGCAAAAATCACAGCCTGTGAGGACCCCTGGTATGTGTGGATCCCCCGATGGTGGCGCACAGGCGCACGGTTCGATGCCGTAGACTGGGCGCGCAAGCTGAACTTTTTCACCAACGGCTCTACCACATTCCAGGAGGCCTACTACAAAACGGGGCGCCAGCTCAATATCTCAACTGTACCCGCGGAGCCAAATTCGCCGGTGATTTTGTGCAACACCGTGACCTCGCCCAACTGTATCATTTGGTCGTCTTTGCTCGCGTCGTCAGCCGTGCCAGGAATCTTGAACCCTGTGGTGTTGATGATGAAAGATCTGAAAACGCGTGAGGCGGTGCCGTTCAGCATGGGCAACAAATGGCGCGACGGGTCTCTTCGCACGGACATCCCCGTAGATGCATTGAACACTTACTACAACGTCAACTTTTCTATTGTGTCGCAAGTGAACCCCCACATATCGCTCTTTTTTTATGCGCCAAAGGGTACGGTGGGAAAGCCAGTTGCGATTGCACGGCGTAAAACAAGAAAACTTAAGTTTGCTAGTCTCCGCGGCGGCTTCTTCGCCACTGCTAGCGAGCACTTGTTAAAACTTGAAATCAAGAAGTGGCTCGAAATTATCAAATTGCTTGATCTTTTCCCTCGGTGGCTGGCCCAGGATTGGCTGAATGTGTTTTTGCAACGATTCACGGGTTCCATTACGATCTGGCCACGTAATCGGTTCAAGGACTTCTGGAATATTCTTCTGGACCCAAATGAGGCGCAAATGGAGGAGTATCTTATGAAAGGACAGCGAAGCATGTTTCCCCGCTTGTTATTTGTGAAGCATAGACTCAGCATCGAGCGGGCTATCGAGAGGGGGCGGGATTCTACCAGACCACAGTCCGGTTCACAAAATCGATTAGATTCAGTTTCTCCTATCAACTCGCGTGATAACGTAGTGGATGACTATAAGATCATGGATTTGATGGGTGTTGACGAAGAACAGTACACATCTGAATCCAGCGAGGACGAGAACGAAAGCGTGTCCGCGACAGAGGAGAAAGACAACCCTGCTGCGCCGTTCGAAAATGATTATGAAGAAAGTGCTGATGATGCGAACGGGCAGACCTAAAAAACGCTGGCGCAATTACTTTCGTGAGCAGTTTTTGCCCTTCAATCATCGCCCTTCATTGCTTTGGTGACTCTGGCATTTAGCTTATTACAATCGCCGACATCGCCCTCGCTGGAAATGATGGCATCGACGTATTTGTAGACGGACTCCATGGAGGTGGAAAGCAAGCTTTTTTCGTCGTCTTTGAAGTCAGAAAGAACCCATGCGCCCATCATATCCCGAGATGCCTGTACCGGTTTGGGCCCAATTCCGACCCCCAACTTCAACCCTTCGACTCCCGAAGCCTGCAACTCCTTCACAGAAGACTTGATACCGCCGTGAGACTCATTTTTCTTAAATTGCTGGAGTCTTACTTTCGGCATGTTGGTCTCGAAATCGTCGTATATTACAATCACTACGCACTGGCCAATCTTCTCGCTGGTAAGAAACTTGCGAAGCGGTTTACCAGATTCGTTCATGTATGAGTTGGACTTCACAAAAACTAGGTTGTCCATTGTTGAAATCGAATAAATGCCTTTTTTCACAAGCTGCTTGGCTCCTAATGCTTCCATGAGTGTCTTAAGCACAAAGTGGCCCACAGAATGCCTGGCCATTTTGCCGGGATTCCCCACCGAAAAAAACACGATGGTTGACATTATGAAAAATATTTTAGTTGAGCGAATGTATGGTAGTCTAAAGTAAACTTACTAAATAGATTTTGCTATGATGGACTAATGATGGTGAAACACCTCTACACCACGACCACCGCATTTGCTTGAATTAAGAAGGTGGAATGATTGATTTGAGAAATACATTACCATGGGTAAAGGGAAGAAAGGGAAAAAAGACGGCGTGCCGAAAGCGCCAAAAAATAATGTCGCCGAAACCAGCGACCTTGTCCCGAGCACCAAAACGCTCTCGACTACTGTGGACGAAACCGCCAGTTTCGAGGTGACAAATACAGAGGGCATGGTAGATGAACAAAGCCATGGAGAGGTCGTTCAAAGCAACACTATCGAAAACACAAATGACACACAAAGCATTGAGGACACCGAAGAATCAAATTGCATCGATGAAATTCTATATGAAGCAGAACATGATGTGATCCTGAATGTGAAGGACATGCCAAAGGAGTCGTCAGAGGATAAACTCTTATTTGAGACTAGGACAAGCTCTGAGGATTTGACCCATACCCAAGATGATTCTGACGAAAAAAAGCCCATTCACGCCATTATCTCTGACGATGAAGATGACTTTGGGTCGTTTGACGAGGCGTCATTTGAAGAACTCGAGGCCAGCACTGAGCACGTCAATGATCCTAAACCTATGAGTGAACAGGACGAGGAAGATTCGAAGCTCACTCCAGCCAAAATCCAACGCACTTTGGATCTTATTTTCGCTGGGCAGCTTCCGAACCAACCTGCACAGTCGAGACCTTTGCTAAGTGAAAACGCCCATGCACATTTCTTGGAATTATCCAAACCGCCACGTCTTCATCCTCCTAACTGGACAAAACTGAAACTCAGACATAATCTTCTTCTCAAACTCGGCATTCCCATTAATTTGGATGAACTTCTGAGCAGCAGCGCCACCGCCAGTATGAAATTGGAGACCGTAAAGAGAAAATCGATCTCAGAGAGTGATCTAGATTGGTCTGGTTTTGAAATCCCAGAGATTGAAAGCCTCAATTTATCGCGAGAACAGCAACAGAAAATCATCGACACCACGCACGAGACGCTATCAAGAATCGAAACAGACAACATGGAGAACACATCTGAATTATACTTGCAAAATTGCGCACCTGAAGTTCTTGATAGCAAGCTTGCTCAAATGAACGAAAACTACGATCAATTGATTCGTTTGAGCAGTCTCTGGCAGGGGCAATTAGACGATCTCAAGAACAGTCAGAATGCGTTTGAATCAGTTGTGCAAAGCATGGTTGGATATAACCAAAAGCTCCAAAGAAACGAATTGCTAGAGAGCCTACGTCGGTCTAAAACTAAACGTGGAAAAAAAACGTTTTGAATAAATATAGTGTGAAGCCATCACAAAGAACATCATTGTTGTGATGATGTGCGCATTTCAACTTGTCAGCCCAATCGAAACCCCATGTTCATCAGTGCATATTGAAAAGCAGCGCCAAGTCATCGTTTAAGAAGCCCTCGTCTTGTGACTGAAAATTCATGTTTATGTATGAACTGTCGACGAAATTAGTGAGAACGTCGCCGGAAGGAATATTAGTGCCGCTCCTCAAAAACGCACCACCCTGAAAAGCTGTTGGCGTATCTGATATATTGTTCTCTCCCTTTATATCATTACTAAGCACAAAAGGCGACTGTGCTCTCGAATTAGGAAAGCTGTTCAATGCCGTGGGAAATAATTGGGCAGGTTCGAAGTTCTCTAAGAAGTTGTTGGCCGGCGCCTGCTTTTCAGTGACTAATGAGATGTCCGTAAAGGAAAGGTTTGAGTTCGGTGTCGTTTCAGTGTTTGAATTGTTGGGTTGCATTGGTATGTCAGTGTTTTCCACGTTCTCTTGTTCTTGCAACTTCCTCTTGTACTGGATCACAAGCTGTTCGATATCTGGCGTATTTGTCGAATTCTGCACTTGCTGGCCGTTATGTGGCTGAGAATTGACTAAATGGGAGTTGTCTTGTACAGAAGAATGAACAGCATTCATCGGTCTCACATTATCATAGTGCTGACTAGACCGTCTTTCCTGCAATTCCGCAATTATTGTCCCCTTCTCAATCACCTGTGCACGCTTGTTTTTATCGTTGGCGTACTTGTCGAATAATTTCAAAAGTACCCCGACAACTTGCCAGTATTTACCCATCTCTTTGAGGACGCCTTTGGAGATAAACAATGAGTCTGAAGCTGTGGTGGCTATGACCGGGTTGGTCGAGTCCACATGGTAGATGAGCATTATCAACGAACTGAACAAGATATAGACAAACTTCACGGGGCAAAACTTGAGGAGTTTCTTGTCCAACAAAATTTTCGAAACAATTGATATCATGCGTGCTGCTTGGAATGATATTCCCCAGGAAGGATATTTGTAATTGTTTGGGTTCGTGGAGGACGACCGTGCCATGCGGAGTAAATTGGCCCTATGTATCAAATAGAGCCGGTTATAATACTGCGCGTTGAGAAGACACGCGTAAAAATTTTGCTTTGAAGAATCTGTGAGCAGAAATTGCAATTCCGTGGGCAAGTTATTGAACCAGATGCCCATCAACATGTCACACCTCTGGATGACAGAGAATTTGTTAGTGCGCTTCATGAGCTCCGCCTTCACTGTGTACTGGTGGCTGATGATAATGCCGGTGATCTCGGCGAGTTTGACCAAATGGATGAAATATAGTGCATGTGTCTTGTTCACGGGATATGGAGACTTTATGCCTGTCTCAGGATCATCCTCATTGAAGTCTTCGAGCGTGAGCATTGGCGCATCGCTGTCGGCGAGATCGATTGTGGCAGGTCGGCCAAATGCGATCGCCACATTTCTGTCCTTCTCGAATAAGCACCACCAGATTCGGCGCCAAATTTTCTTTTCAGAAAAACTAATCATGGGTGAAGAGCTGATATCGCGGTGGAACCCAAAACCCTGTGCCAAACCCACCCCGACACGCGTCCAATAGTACGAATTGCGCGTCACATCTTCTGGACCTTCCCAGAATGACCCCATTAGAAGCACGGTTTGAATTATCGAAACTGGGTCGGTCTCGTAATTTGTTTCGTACAACGCTTTAGCGCGACGGAAAAATGTGAGTGATGCCAAGTTACTCAGGCCTTTGCTATCAAAAAGTAGTGGGTTTTCAGAGACTCGTGACCCACATAGCAACACTGCTTGCAAAAGCATTAGCAGCGGCGAGTCATTAGGGTCATGGTACTTTGCCATAAACTCCGTGCGGTTTATAACGGGCATAAGAGGATGCACGTGTTCAAAATACAGCTTGATTAAGTCTGCAGCCAATTCAGGAGAGGGTAACAAGAAGGCACCGCGCATTTTCAAGATTTCCAACTCGATAGAATCGAGGTGCAGATTGTCAGAGTACTCAAAGAGGTCTTGGGCCAATTCTAGGTGGTTTTGTCCTACTTTTTGCGCCATGAGACTGATACTTGAGTGGCCCATAAACGTAACGGATGTTTTCCCCGGCGCCTCCAGATCTCGCTTGTGCATTGACGGCCGATTCTTATAATTAGAGGTTAATGATGGCGGCACAGATACCTGGGAGATATTATGTATGGGTTCTGAGACCTGCGGACATGCGCCATGACTGGCTTTGAGAGGGGGATTGTGACCATGCCTTGAGTTTGCGCCTGCCTCTGGCATATGCCGTAAAAAGCTATTTTGCTTATCGTTGACATCTACCTCCATTGAATCCCCTGAACTGGTTGAATGAGGCGCCGGTTTCTTGGCTGATCCTTCGCTGCCTCCATTTTTTCTTTTTATTTCGGGAAGAAAGCATTCACAGTCAAAAGTGATGCAGTTCGTACAAGGGATATGAATTTCAGCGTCGCAACGCACTTTTCTGGCCCTGCAAACTGTGCATGCACGGGATCCCCGGGGCCTTTTGTACTTGATAGTGTAAGCCTTTGGCCGCTCATTGTTTCTAGAAATCAAGCTTGTTTCGTCTTTCATTCTCAGTATTTGCGTAGGTTCCAGAATTTTCAAGTTTCGTGTCCTTTTAAGAAAAAATGGGGTGTGCGAGGCTGGACGAATGCGGAGCGTCTTGTGAATAATGTGGGGTTTGAATAAATAGGTGCTTCAAACCGCTTTCAAATGGTTCTAAACTGGAATACTTTTTTATCTCAAACTTATGGTAAAAAAAGAAAAAAAAAGAAGGAGTCTTTCTTTCTTCTATTCTTGCGAGTGGCCGATCGAGATCGGGTATATTGCGGCAACGGTGAAGGATTCACATAAGATAGGGAAAGTCTAGGCGTTTTCCGGGGAATACATGACGGGGCGCGAAAAACAAAAAATAAAAATAAAACCCCCAGTTTAATGTGCGCGTGGACTCTTCGCCCTCAGGTGCAGAAGTCGGCGGCTCGGCAGTCCATGACGACACGGCTTATTATGGAGTAAAAGATTGGGTGAATGTTCCTGTTTCATCCTCTTTTCAGAATTTCGTATTTCACGAAAGTGAAGGACCTTTTAATTCATTCATGTCAAAATTCTGATTGCAATAGAGGACAGCTTGTGGCATGGTCTTGCCAGACTCAATGCGGCGCCAGGTGAGTGGTGCATCAATGATCAGAGTTTCCCGGCCACAGTGGGCCGGCCGTGTTTCTGAAACGAAGTGGCAAGATACATCAGTTTCTCAAGCCACGAAAAAGATAAAAACACCATATTTGAAAGGAGATACGTCTGCTTCGAAATATCATAGGTTTAGCTTTTCTGATATCCCTTTTAAGCTTTGTCCCCATGTACCACAAATTACTGTTGTGCGGAAAGCGCGAACCTACCTAATGAAGACTCTGTGTGCGCATGTGCCTACCCCCGTGGGACCTAGAGTAATACATCTCATAAGGTGTATTAAGAAGGTTAATAAACCAATATGGTATGATATGTCTATATTGGGAAATTAACCAGAGTAGGGTGGCACGTGGCGCTTGGTAATTATGTGTGAAGTTCCCCTCTTGTATTCCTATAAAAGGTGGGCTTAATTCCCTGTCTCATAGAGAAAAGAATTAAGCAACTATCCCTCTTTCTAAATGACTGACTCTACTTCACAGATTACTATGAGTAACCTCTTCTCTACTTCGACTGAACCTCATGAAGAAGCTGTCACCAGCTTCGTTCATTCAGTGCGTAAGTATGAGCTCAAAAACCAGGTGTATCCCTTGGTGGGACACACGGACTATATGCATGAATTTTCCGCTTCTGCGACCTCGTCACAACAATTACTTGACCTGTATGTTACGTACCATATTAATATTTGCTTTGGACGAAAACTGGATTCAACCGCCGTGCATATACACTATGAAGACATATACAAGCGACCCCCTGTGTTAGAAAATGAAATAAGCACGATGCGCAAGCACGTGCCGAGACCCCCGTAACTTTGCCCATTCCAGGGGATCCATTTGTAAGTCAAAAGTGGTCTTTTTCATTGGCCACGGAATCAATATCTGAAGAAGCGAAGTATTCTGTTGTCATGGTGAGACAGCCCTGTGTATCTACTGCACAAGTTGATGATTTATGTTTATTAGATAGGGATATATGTTACAAGAACTGTAGTAAAGAATAAACGCAGGCGAGCTCTGTCAATGTAAATGTAGTGCCAAGCCTGGCTTCGCGGTGTGCACCCAGAGTTTCAATTCCTGTATGTGTATGACAATCTTGAGAAACCCCTAGGGTTCAAAGCTAATAGGTTCTGATCGAAGATAATTTTCTGACCAAGATCATATGCAGAGTCCACGTGGAAATTATGCGGTATTCTTTCCTGATTAGTTAATTATCTAGAAAAACCTGCAACTTCTGTGCAAGCCATTATTCTTTTGACCAAGATTACAATATTGTGCAGGCTTGTAATATGCACGACGGTTGAAACCATTTTCCTCCTCGATATCATGGTACGTAGCATATATCGTCTTGCTCTTCACTTAAAGGACACGCGCGCCCCGCTTTGCCCCACGTTTAATCTAGTCAATGTTGCGCCCAAAAAAGATTATTAATGGAATTCTTCGTAAATGTAGTGCACTGGTTGTATTGTGTTGTGCCACGGTCATGATTTCTCGGACTTGAGGCTAGACTTTTGCGACTATTCCCTGTAGAATTTCGTGAAGCGGCCATGAATGAAATTACTATCAAAATAGAGACGTTTTCTACCCAATGGAACCAGTGCTTTTCGTGAACGGCACAGGAACTATTCAAAAACTTAAAGTGATGCGGTCATCACATCAAAATAAAATAAAATGTCTTGATGGTAAAGCCAATTCCGATAGTATGAAAGATGGAGTGAAGTTAAACTACAGTGACACCTTTTAGAAAGTACCTAGGTCAAAAAGATAAGTCAGTTGCAACAGTTGTATGATGCTGCAGAGGCTTCCTCGCGCCCAAGAAGCACTTCTCGTTGGGAAGGTAAACCTCGACACTCCTCCGATATCTTGCCAAAATTTGACCCTTAAAAAAATTTGTCGCTAAAAGGGGTTTCATTTTTTTTTTTCCTTTTCAGAACTCATTTTCTGGACAAATGTTGATTCAAATAGCACGATGCTCACAGAGTGAATGTGTCATGAATTGTGGATCGCCCATAATGGCCTGAAGAAACACACGCTTGACTCTCGCTATCAGAATAAAGGAGCTAATATAAAAAACAAGGATTTTCACACCTTTGATGGAAACCTGACTATCATCATATAGCCCTTGACTGCTCTAGTGCGGGGGGCTGCGCGCACACGAGGCCGAAGAAGTCCCATCATGAAAAATGTCTTTTATTTCTCGCAGACTCGCACCATGCAAAACGAGTCATGCTGTCGTGGGGAAACTTCAGGCAATGGGCCGCAGCATCAGCACTATTTGTGTTTGTGGGATATGAGTTGTGGCTGTACCAGGTTCGGGAGAAAAAACAAAAGCAATTAACGCTTCTTCGGCCACGAACTAAAGGCGTCTCTTCGCTTATAGGCAATACGCCCATGATCGAGATCGAGTCACTTTCAAGACTCACAGGATGTAAGATTTACGCCAAACTCGAGCTTATGAATCCAGCGGGGCTGGCTAAAGACCGTGTCGCATTGGCGATCATCAGAGAAAATGAGCGTTTGGGCAAATTGAAACCGTATAATGGCGATATCATTTATGAGGGCACTTCTGGATCTACCGGGATTTCATTCACTGTGCTTGCTAATGCGCTAGGTTATACTGCCCACATTTGCCTCCCGTCAGATACGTCGCCCGAAAAGTTGCAACTTTTGCGCTCTTTGGGTGCCGAGGTCGAGCCTGTGAAACCGGCGCCTATTGTCAGTCCTAAACAGTACACTAATGCGGCTCGCGCCGGTGCTCAGGCTGTGAATGACGATCATGCAAATGGAAAAAACGCAATTTTTGCTGATCAATTCGAGAACGACTTTAACTGGCGAATTCATTATAAGACTACGGGACCCGAGATCTGGCAGCAGATGGATGAGGATCTCGATTACTTTGTCACAGGGTCTGGTACGGGCGGCACCATTGCTGGAGTTTCTAAATATCTCAAGGAGAAAAGCGACAAAGTAAGTGTTATACTCGCAGATCCTCAGGGCTCAGGGTTGGCTAATAGAGTCAATTATGGCGTTATGTATGATACCGTTGAAAAGGAGGGCATGCGCAGGCGGCACCAAGTCGACACTATGGTAGAGGGAGTTGGCTTGAACAGGCTCACGTGGAATTTCAAGCAGGGAGAGAGAAACATCGATGAGGCTATAAGGGTTACGGACGAGCAGGCGGTGAAGATGGCAAAATTTTTGTGTGTCAACGATGGGCTCTTCTGGGGCCTGTCAGCGGCGGTAAACTGCGTTGCTGCTGCGAAAGTTGCTATGAAGCACGGGCCAGGCAAAAAGATAGTGGTGATTGCTTGTGACTCCGGCGATAGGCATCTCCTGAAATTCTGGAAAACGGCGGTTGAGGTGCCTGCGAGCGTGACACTTGAGGAGATCCTTAGCTGAAAGGAATTCTATAAGAAAGAACTTTTAGACATGCCCACTGGCGTAACGAGAGACGGCTGCAGATTAGCGGGATTTTGTAAGCGCCTTCTTCTTTTCCCGAAACAACTTCACTGAGCCTAAAAAGGACGCACTGATCCCCATCCAAATTTGCACAGTGTCAAAATGGAGGCGTGCATTAAAGACAGTGTAGGAGTTAAAGATAATGTCAGAAACAAGCTTGAACACGTCTAACTTGGTGTTGGTGATGCGAAATTGAATATCTTTGAGTGCCTGTGAGTCTCTTGCTTCATCTTCTGAATGTGATACATTAACTTGTAGCGAATTGCCGCCCAATATCTGCTTAGATAGCGTACGGGAACGTCTTTTGACTTGTATCGAAATTTTCAAATCGAATTCTTTCTGGGATAGTCTTTGCAAATTGTTGTAAGCGTTGTAGAGCGCAAACCAGGAATCACAATACCACGCATATGCCTCATGCCGGCCCGCGAATGCTTTTAAGGATATGTTGTGCAAGAATTTCACCTTGTATAAGAAGGAGATGTCATCATTCACATTGTAGTATAGGGAAATACAGTCTCCGAGCACTCCCTTATTGAAAACCTTGTCATTTATTCGCCACACATGACTTTTTGGATCTTTATACATGTAAGTTTTGACCTTCTCTAGTAAGATATTAAACCGAAAGGGGGACTTGCCAAACCGCAAAAGCTGTCTGTAAACTCCCAACGCTGGTAGAAACCCAGAGAGCCTCGATGTAAACGTGGAACAGACAAGTATGATAAGAACCCTCGCAAAGGCACGGGGATTTTTCGCGAAATTGACTATAAGACTCATGATTTTGTCGTTGCTAGCGTACGTCGAGGCAATCAGCTCGATATTCACCTTCTCGTCGCTCAAATACGTCTGAGTCTTTCTAGCATGATGTATAAGCAAACGTAACGAGTACTGTGAGAGCTTGGCCATCTTGTCCTTGCCCGCTAAATCATTGAGCATCGCGAAAAGAACGTCCATGTTGGAGACATCTTTGATCGGCTCTGATGGGAATTGAACTGTATTTGTTATACCACCTTTCTTGGGGCTGTTTGACGCTATTGGCGGCGGGCCTGTGACAGTTAATGTCCCGACTTTACCAGGTGTAAATGTATTTTCCCTTTCCAGTCCAAAATGTCGAGACGGCGTTGGCGTCTCCTCTAGAGACTGCGCTGCGTGAGCGGCTAATTTGATCATTGACGGAGACCCTGCTGAATTTCTTCGTGGCAAATTTGCGTTATTCGGCTCGTTATTTTCCCCCCACTCGGAAGAAAGCTGCAACGGCGAATTTGTGAATTGCTTATAGTAAAATGAGTGTGATTCGAGTGCAGAGCCAATTGGGGCTGTGTGATCGAGGGAGAAAGGGTGGTTGTTATGACGCGGAGACGGATTAGTGTCCATTATCCATGGAATGAAGGCGCCGTTGGAAAAACCCTATTGGCCAGGAAAGAATGGTGACAATAGACGGGACTAGGTTGGGCCTTTTTTATTTTATTTTGGAACCTAGGTAATGTGTATACAAACCAGAATATTGCTAGTCGCGATTTGTTGTCTGGATTGGGGCTTGTGATATCACCTTGTGGTTGCTATATGGCAGCGGCTAAGGCATGTGACAAGATCTTACGTAATGGAGCCCACCATGATGTTGTTAGAGAAAGAATCGGGTGCAGGCCGCGCGGTGCAAATGTAACGTTGCATTCATGGATCGAAACAATAATGGGATTGCAAAAGTCGATAGGGAAAATGTGTGCTGAATATCTCGTCACCATCGACGACCTCCACGCGTGCTATTTTGCAGAATGTAAGAATTACGGAACAATTTGCTGGATGCAAAATTGACGTTTCATCTTAAGCCCACCTCAGTCAATGCACATTTTTGCGGCAGATGAATTACTACGATGAGGAACAGCGTTGAATTTGGCACTAGTACCTCAAGCAACCATATTTATCTGTTTTAGACTATACAGTTTAATGTTATAAAAGAACCCTGAATTCCTTAACTATTTAAAAAAGTGGTCTGATGCATGACCTTCATGAACGGGTTAAACTGCATCTGCTTACTTTGATTTTCGTTTCTATTATTTTGCGCGTCAGAGCCCCGGTCATTTCTTTCATTATATCTACATTTGGATAGTGTACATTATGCCGTACCATTAGACGGCTTAACCCCATTAGGCCCCATCATGAAGGCACCGACACTGCCTAAGTAGCCTTCATGTCGAAGAAAGTACGATTGCATCTCACCGTTGGACCAGAAATTCAGCGCGTAACTCAAGGTGTGAATGGTCTGCATGTGCCCCGAGATATAGCTGCCTCCAAAATAGATTCTGTTGAGCCCGAATCGGCGTGCCTGCAAATACGCAATTTGTCCGATATTGTTCGACACCAGATACAACAATGACCGTGCAATGTCTTCCTGGCGGAAATTGGCGAGTTTCTCTGCTGTCGTGAGTTTTTTCCCCAGGTGATTAAACCGAAGTTTCTTGAAAACTTTCGCGAAAGAAGACGCAATATGGTTTGACTTGAGCCCGATCTTGTTATAACTTGTGCCGTAAATATCCCCCACTAGTAAGTCTATGTTCTCGTTGTCGCCTCTTTGCGCCATCTCTAGCATTTCATTATAGTCCTGTGCATCGGTCAAAAGCAGTAGAAGGCCCCAAAGAGTCCCTCCACCAAGAGATGAGCCGCCTATTCTCTCAAACCCAGATGGACCTGGGCCAGTGACCTTGATCATTGAGACTCCCGACCCAATATTAACTAGAAGATAAGGATAGATATCCTTTTCTGTGACCGGGCTTGTATTGAAGCGAATGTTGTCTTTTTCCAAGTCGTAGGTAAAGATTTCGTTTGGGATTTTGGTTATGAGCCAGTCTAAACCTTTGATAAGGCATTCCATTTCGTCCGTTTTCACTATATGCATCGGCAAATTGTTCTTAGCGAACGTGGAAGTCATTAATTTCGAGAATTTGTGAGCGCCTCCACCAGTGGAAATAATGTACGTGATGGGTGGACAATGCTGTTTCAGCATACTTTCACGTACTAGCTGAATCATGAATTGAAGCGCTTCGTCCTCAAAAGAGCCCGTTTGAAAGTCCCGAAAATGGAGTTTGCCACCCGCACGCTTCCCTGTAGCCAGAGAAGCTGTGAAGTAAACCAACTTCGTTAAAGTTCCGCCTATATCGACCGAAATATGGATGACCTCAGAATTGTGTTTTGGAAGGGTGATATTGGCGTTTTTCGCGTCTTTTGTCGGCATATCTTCCTCGTCTGACAGAGACTCGTCCGAAGTGGGCGGGGAAGGGGTGGGAGTCGGCAGTACAGACACATTTCCTCGTATCAAATGATCGTTGGCTATGTATGCGCCCAGACAGTCGATTTTGATCGTGCCTGCCGGGATGCGGCGCAAGTCGGTCTCATCATACTTCCGCGGCAGGCCCATTGCGTGTAGTGAGTACAAACTTCGACGTTTTATTTCGAATTAGCGTCGGTCAATTCCGGTAAGTGGGGTGATCAAACGTTACAGTTCGGTATGTAACTATTGGTTCCGCTGCAGGTATAATTGAGCTGAGATTAACCGGGATGTTTTTGCCTTAAGTCCACTTTTCTTGATAACAAAAGGTGTTTTTCATATGAAACAGATACCGTTTGGAAATATAAGAACCGGTGTGGTTTTGCAATTGCCAATGGGTAATTTGGCGAGCTCGAAGCTGCCTTAGCCCACATACGTGCAAATCTCGCGGCCGACATCTCGTGCGTGCACACAGGCTGTTTGTTGGGCCAACGACGCGGTCTCAAAATGTCAAGTCGATCCGAGCCCAAAATTAAAAAGTTGGCAATTTTTTTCGTTCTTTCAGCTGAAGGCTGACGCGCAATCTCTATTGATGGTTACAGATGTCTAAAAAAGATCAAAAATCAATCTATACGAGATTGCCGTACCCTCGCGCATGTTGAGCGTATTGTAATTAGTCGCGACACCGCTTTAGGTGATCCATCCATTCTGGCCTCCTTAGAAAGTTCGTGGTGGTGGACATAATCTGACATCATCCTCTAGACTCTGCTTGAAATAATGTTCCTAAACCCGACATTGTGGTCACCGTAGACAAAACCTCTGCGTTACTTTTGATTGTGTCAAAACGCTGTGCTCCTGATCGGCAAGTTTATCCTAATGTGAAGCAAGGAAAGAAGGTCTCTGATCGACAACGAGCAGCCAAAGCACAATATCTTTGTTGATATCAATTGCTAATAACACGCATTTTCTTACATTAAGACCTTGCCCCATCAACAGCTATAGTATGAAAATTCACTTTGCTTCACTGGCCTCTGGCTCAATAGTCGCATCGTCCTTTCCTACCTGAAAAGCTAGAGACAGTTGCAATGCCTGCAGAATCTGCGTTTTGTCAATGAATCCCGATTCTCCAGCCGTTTCGGGAAATACTTCATTGCAAAAGTTCGCAATTCGGCGCACATTTTCGTCCGACGACTCTCTTTCCGTATTCATGTCGATCACGTGATCAAACCGGCTATCAATGGGATCATTTGGGTTATATGGAGCAAAGTTTTTCACAAACGAGTTCACTATCATTTTCGCCTTCCCAAAATCGCTTTCCCCCTTTACCTGTTGATGATTGTCACCACGCAGCGCAATTCTGTCAAGCACTAGCGATCGCATCTGCTGAGCCAGTGTACTTTCTGGTACAAAGACTAATGCCACCACAAGCACGCCTTCAGCCTTGAAATTGTTAAAGATTTCTCTGCGATGCATGCGCAAGTGATTGTTGCGATCTAGCAAAACTGCCACTGTGGAAGGATCGTGGAGTGCCGTTCTTATTGCGTTATAGAACCCCGGCTTGTTTTCAAAATTGTCATTTTCGATATGTACAAAACCAGGTGCAAGATGACTCAACGTGCGGAAAACTGTGGATTTTCCACATCCCACTATTGAGATAGGTACGAAAAGGATCTTGGACATGATAAATGGGAATAGAGTAAGCTTTGCTTTGAAAGTTTAAATCATTTAAATCTACATATGCCCTCGGCCCGATGGATGCGCAGGTACTCTGCAGGAACTTGCAATCAATAACGTCACATGATCAGTCAAAATAAATAAAGCCCTGTTGTTTCTGCAACTCATGGTCCCACGTGATCACATCCGCTGCGATGTTCAAAAGCTGGTGGTGGCCGTCAACCACAATTTTCGTTTGGTATAGTTCAGTGAGATGCACATTGCTCATTTTTGGCGCAATCGACTTGTCCACCGTGCCTATAGTAATGTGAGTATATGTGTTTGCAGCTGGTGTTTTCTCGTGGCCTACCTTCAGGCCATCGTCTTTCAAGCGATAGAGACAGGGAGCCCACACTTTCAACGCAACCAAAGTGTTTTCAAAAACGACGATTTTTTGTACGCGGATATCGCTGAAAATCGGCACTAAAGCACGGCTTCCTGGAGTAGCCGTTTTGCGAAACACGTTTTTCGAGAACATTCTTCCCAATTCCTGCCATGTAGTTTGGTATTTTGGCTTGTTCCTCCGGACGGACTCCATGTGTGCTAGCGTCACGTGAAATTCCTCTTGAATTCGTCCGTTGTCCTTGATTTTCTGCCACGTCTCATTTCCTTTCAAAACATTGTCCAAATGCGATAGAATAGCTTCCTTGTCAGCACACAACCCGTAGTATATGGCCGTACGAGTAGGCGCAGCAACGCGCTTCCTTGTCTTTGGCTGGTACCTGAGTGCCGCCTGGAAACTCATCTGCCATTCTTGTTCGGAAAAATCCTTAACTTTGAGATCCGGGTATGCCCCGGTAAGTTCCTCGTAAATGATCTTCGCATTTCTCAAAGATGAGTCTTGTGCGTCTACATCAAGATTGATCAAAAGGGAAAACTCGCCGTCAGACCGGTCAAGGCGCAGGCCATCTACCACACGAGGTAGAATCGCAAGTTCATCCTCGTCCTCTTTAACCTTTGGTGCCTGATACTTTTTGAGTGTGTCCATCAACACAGAACGGGCTGCGATCGGAACAGACTTTGCCGCTATCGACTGGTGATTATCACCCCTGGCAAAGATACGCTTTTCGAGCAAATTGTACTTGCTTTCAGGGGATTCGCAATTCAAAAAGTTGATGCCAATGAACTTGATCTCGACATTTGGCATGATATACGCATCTTGCTTCTGGAAGATCTTGGTGAAGAACTCTTTTCTATAGTTTTCACGATAGTTCATTCTATCGAAGAAAACGAGTTTTTTCGTTCCTAAAAGCTCCAACACTTTATCGGTGATCTTTTGGCCCGAAGTGAAATCGTCATTTTGCACATGTTCCCAATCGGGACACAAGTTCGCCAACGTCATACACGTGGTTGTCTTGCCACATCCAGGTGCTGCCATGGTCACCACGCAATAGACAGTTTCCGTGGGGGCAATGAGCCTATTGAAAGTGGCGGAGATTTTCTCATTGGCTTCCATTTCATGGGCCTTCACTCCCTCCGGTTGGTCAGCCAATAAGTCGTCCACAAATAATTTCCTAAGCTTGATCACTCCGATGTTATTCTCAAATTCCTCTCTTTTTTCTGGAAACTTATGAAAGTAGTCTCCGGCGAACTGCAAATAAGCAAACGTTATTTTGCGGAATTTTGGGTACATGGAGCGGATATCTGTGAGCGGCCGCGTGTAGTCTTTCGGGTAGAACTTGAGCGTAGCTTCTCGCAACTGCCTGTACAACGCATAAGGCTGCTCGTACTTGTACTTGAAGAAATAGTCGTCATCTGAGTCGTCTTTGTCACTTCTTCTTTTGCATCGGACGACAAATCCCTCCAATTCCCTTCCTTTGTACGTGCCGACCTCATCAATTCCCCTGATGAATGTCATGAGCTCATCGTAAGTTTTGTATGTCGTAAATTCGACTTCCTTGAATCCCCAAACCTTACCGAATTCGGAAACCTCGCCCATAGGCTTTGTGGAAAACTTGATTTCATTTTTGTTAAGTCCGTGAAGATAAAGGCCAGCGAGTTTAGCAGGGTATTCGAGTATATGCTCTTCGAAATCGTCATCACACAATTCGGCCACTGCGGTCAAATTCTGCTCGTAGAGGATGCTTGCAAATTCCGCTGTCGTTTTGCCAATTTCACTCAACTGCTGGCGGATTGCTTCAATACCTTTTTTGTAATGCTTCCCTTGAGACTTGTACGTCTCTGTGTCGATGTCTCCCGTCATGTTTTTCGAGCACACCACGAGAGTCGAGTCCTCGAGGCCCGCGAAGAAAATGATACATCCGTTTTCCTTCGTAGATGCCACAAATGGGCCTTTACATTCGTTCCTGAGTCTAGCATCACTCACAATATCGGCTTCATTCACGTTGAAAAACTTATCGTACCCCCGGGCAATTATCTTATCGTTGGTGGTAAACAAACCACGGGCCTTGCAGGGTAGTCTGTGGGCATATTTAAGGTACTGGAACTCTGGAAACTTCCAGCTGTCAATGAAGAGCCTGCCCTTGCTGGTGGATACCAGGCACTCCGTTTTTGTCACTGCGGTTTTTTGAGTGCCGCTCGCTGCACCGCCGTCCTTCTTTCTCGACTGGGAACTCATTGCATTCAATCTGTGCATGAGATCAGGGAAAGAGGTCGCCATGTCGGCGATTTTTGGGTTGGGATCATGATTTGCCCGAGCTTTCGTCGTAACTTTGGATTCCATGTTCAAATATACTGGACCTAGGCGTTGGAGACTAGGCGAGGAAATAATGGTACCGCTTGTGGCTCACTTACGAAACTCTGTGGAGATGAGTTTAGTGCGGAAAATCGATTACCACAGTCGTGGAATTCGACAGACACGACTTGTTCGGGACTAAAGCGACAGAAATTCACCAAAATTCAACGAGTTATCAAAGTTTTAAACCCAATTTCTCTGATAACTGCATTGAACAGTGAAATGGAATCTAAAGTACGGGGCGTGGTTTGCCCTGGCAGATTTGGTCATGATTTCGCTACTAAATGGCTTCACTAACTACTAAGATTCCCCTGGCTTACGGTCTTAGACTCTTACATGTACCCCTTGGCCTTTATTAGTCTCTGGTTGTGGTTCAAATGATTTAAAGATTTCAGTATGGAGACTGGATGTGGTGATGCGTTATTGAGAAGAATGAAAGTTGTCTTTGCCTGGTGAGTTTGTTGCGCATCTGTTGCAGAATAGGCCTCGGGCATCTAGTATCACGTGACCGTATGTTTAAAGTTGTGCTGGTCACCAAGACCCTTTTTCTTGGACAACTGACAAAGATCTACGAGGTTGGCTTGGTATATCTTCATGAAGATAGCTGAAATTTTCAACCTTAACACCGTCTTACCACACAATGGGTTCATGTGAAACTCAGAGTGGGTTATCTGAAACAATGGATCTCGATGAACGCTCAATGCGGAACTCAGGGTTGTTCCCAGAGATGGGCAAAAAGTGCGTAGCCGCGTAGAGAATTTAATACGCTACGCTACTGAGTAGCTACGCTCTCCACTCTACGCAACGCATACGCTGGGTCTCAGCGTAGCTACGGAGTAGCGTAGAGTAGAGAGCGTGGAGCTTGTATGCAGTATAATCGATTTATGGATAGATAACCGGTTTTAAGGGTATTTTAATGGCTAGTTTTCGAACGGCCCCTGGTATGCGTGCCCGGCATTCTTTCCGAACCGTGAAATCGCGAATTGCGTGCCTTGGAAACGCGTGAACCATGAATGGCGTGCCTTAGATTATCAGACGCGCCATGTTAGGTGTTCCATTTAGGCAAGCACTACGAGTATTGTCAAGCAATGCACCTCCGATTTTCTTGACGCAAGACTCGAACTAGAGCTTTTGAAGGAGAGAAAGAAAGCTTTGAGCTACTTACTGACCACGATCTTGCGAGAGATCATGAAGAAGAACTGGATGATAGTATGAACATTTTCCTGCACTAGACCACGGTCACCAGTGCCATGAATTCGCTTGCTCTCTTTTTCGAGCAGATGTTTGTACGTCTGACTTCATCTAATTATACTAGTTTCTTACGTTTGTAATTAGCGCTACTTGCTTGAAGTCTCTAATCCCAGTAATACTATCGACTATATGACATCATTCATGATTCATACCAAATTTTGAGACACAGCTTCCTAAATTCTACGCTACGCGACGCATTAGTAGCGTAGCCCGATTTTCACGCTACGCATGCGTAGAGTAGAATTTTTCGCGGCTACTCTACGCAAAGTAGCTACGCATGCGTAGCGTAGGCCTTTTGAGCATCTCTGGTTGCTCCCTTGTCTCAG
>JAKTUB010000297.1:0-14110 GCA_030556465.1 Metschnikowia picachoensis
CTCTGACTTTGGCTAACACGTATATAAGGTCGGCTATAAGCTCAGGAAGGCCTGCCAGCTCCTTGGAATTTGGTATTCCTTCTTTGGATAGAAAATAAACCGAGACGATAGAAGGTACATAGATCTGCAAGTGCCCATCAAGGGCCCGCGGCGCCTGCTCAAACTCATTGATTGCACTCTTCACCCTGATGATATTATTCGGCAATTTATTTAAATCGCTGTTTTCAACAATGGGTTTTTGTAGCCAGTATAGCTTGCATTGGATGTCTTCAAGCTTGTATTGAGGCAAATCAAAATATGACTTGGTCATCTGTCACTGTTGGAGATCTAAACGCTAGAAAAAAAAAGTCCAAGAAGTAGTCTAAATATCACGTGATACAGCAGTAATGGTTTCTGCATGACAGCGGTGCTTGCGGGGAGCAGCGGAAGAAAAGAGCTTTTTTCTACCGAATGCTGTTGGTCCTTTAAGGTCTTAGTGACAACCCTAAGCAAATCCCGAGGTATTGCATACTTAATTAAGCACTATAAAAGAACTCACACGTGTCTTAATAACATCTCATGGAGGTTGATACCAGTGTTGCCGGTAATAAGTTTTTCGCACGCTTTTAGTAATTGGGCAAATATATTATATTTATATTTGCGAATTATATGAATATGAATATGCCTCAAATCACGAAAAATAATTTTTTCACGAAATATATTAGTAATTCAGTATAATTTTTGGTCTGCGGAATTTTTAGGCATTTTATGCTAAATTTCACACGTCTCAAAGGCAAGAGTCCCCTTAGATGCTAAGACAACATGGTCGATCGATTCATTAATCTCAGACCGGATATCACTGAGATCTTGACAAGAACAAGTTGTTTGTCTGAAGCTAGACGCAAGACACTTGAGCTCAAGGTCTTCAACATCTCCAATGAAGAGTGGAGCTATTTACCAACTGTTCGTGATCTACTTCGGATTTTTCGGGAAGCTACACTTGCTCTCCAAGCTCACAAAAGCTTGACAGTTAGTTTCACAATCCCTTATGTTCATAGGATTTTGGAGGATCTTGAGGAATGGCAAAACAAAGGATTTGAGAGTAGCAACCCTCTTATCACATTGGGCCTAGAGAAGGAGCGAGAGAAGTTGCTTTCTTACTATCCCATAGATGGTGAAGACATCAGTTCGATCAAGAATCTTTACCTTGCCTCAGTACTCGATATCCTCGATTAAAATTGTGTGTGTTCAAGGAGCTTGGCTACTCTCATTCGGTCTTGGGTAAAATCAAGGATTATTTATATCAAGTTTACCACGAGTATAAGCGGCATCTTGATGTTGTGGAGACGGCGGGATCTAATTACACTGGTGCACGAAGGGGAGAATCTGACTTCAATCAAACAAATCATGAGGCGAGGAGTATGCGCGAGAGCTTTCTCTGTCGTGACAGGTCTGGGCGGTTTGACGAGATAAAGGCATATCTCTCGGAGGAAAGAGAGCACGGCGATGAGGATATTGGCACTTTTTATGAAAGTCGAAAGAGAGCTTATCCCGTGCTCTATCTAATGGCAAGAGACTTTTTGGCCACGCCTGCCATGTCCGCGCTGGGTGAATCTTTATTCTCTCGATTGAATGATGTGGTGACAAAAAAATGAAACCGCTTGAGCTCAAACACAATTAAGAATTTGGCAGTTCTCAAATCCCTAGGCGTGATATTAGACGAGGCTGAGACAATCTTCGACGAAGAAGACGAGGTGGTGGAAGTTGGCGAAGGTGAAGGAACCACTGATCGCCTACAGGTCATAGAATCAGTTGGGCAAAGTGATCATGACTGTAACGACGACGATGATGACCTGTGGGGAATTCTTGGAACAGTTTAAACTCAGGCCGCTAAATACTCACAAAGTAAGTTTCAAAGGCTAGAAACAAGAAACGTAGACTGCGAATCTTGACTGATGCATGTGTGTGAAATACAATGTAGCATATCAAATGAGACACGAGTAGCCTCGCCATGGTCAAGGTGGACGTTCAAGAGCACACTCACGGTCTAGAACATAAGCACTGAGTCCCTCCAATAAGGCGATATATTTCAACATAGTAATTATATATTCCATATTTGCATTATAATTATAATGATAAATATATGAGGAAATTTCTGAAATATATAATAATATTGAAATATAATATTTTTCGCATAGTTATTGCAACACTGGTTGATACCTTATGCGAGAGTGTGCTTGTGCGTGCTTGTGCATGCGTGGGGGCGCGTGGAGGCGCGTGGAGGCGCCATGGCGGAATGACTTATGTTTGGGTGATTCTTTCTGAATAATCCATCATCAAAATACCAAAAGCGTGCATGAATCAAGTGAGAACTTTTGTGACTCTACAAACTCTAAGGTTATTTGGATCTTGCACTCCTGGCTGGTACGTTTGCACCGGTGCTGTGTCAACATCAGTTTAGTTGACGCATACCCATCATATGCGCATGTAGACCACTTCCTTGATGAAAAGGTGACGAGGAATCCAACTTTTACGACGAAGCTTACGTTAGGGTTTTCATCAAATCCAAAACATTTCCTTTTTTGGCAACGTACAAGGGTTGATGATGGATGACTAGTTCCTAGGCTCAGTGTTGCATCGTACAGCCCAATACGACTTACATGTCGGATATCGGATCCTGTAAGATGTGTACGAAAGTACAATGAATACGATGGAATACGAAAGTCGTGATTATACCCAGTGTTGTATTGTAATCTGTATAATTTGCGCGCGAAGCTTACTATAGATTACTATAGTAATTACAACAGATTACTAGGCTTACTATTACTAGATAAAATTCTCGAGATTACTATATAGTCTATATAATCCTATAATCACCAAAAAGGCCTCGGAATAGGATAGAACAGGGCGTCAAACAGTACCTTTCCGAAGAGCACAAGGACACTATTTTCGATTTCTACGCTGCTCGAAGGAACACTTTTCAAGTTATCTCACAGATGGCAAGACATTTTCTGGCTATTCCTGCCATGTCTGCATCTTCGGAAAGGAGTTTCTCCAAAGTAGGGGACATGGTCACGAGAAAACGGACTTGTTTACAGCCAGGCACGAACAAGATGTTGGTCATTCTCAAAGCACGGGACCTCGTTGTTAATGAAGAGAGCACGGTACTCGATGTCGCTGGAGGGGCGAAGCTGACGTCTGATAACATCATAGACAAAGAGAATGAAAAGCAAGATGAAGACGGAGAATTGGAAGCTATTACTATCGAAACTTCCGACACTAGCGAGGTTGATGACGAAGCTCTCGTGACGGTTTTCAATCCCGAAAACTGACATATCAATATTTTTTTACCCTATTAAAATTCTAGATTCACCATCACGAACTCGGTGGATGACTTTCTGGGCTCGTCATCACGGATTGTCCCGTTTTATAACACCTGCAATCAATCGTTCCCTCTAAACAAGTTTCAAAAAGGTTGGAAGCCAATCGGTAACGGTTTTCTCAAGGCTGTGCACAATCTAACCTACAAAAACTGAAGAATCTTCTTCAGGAAGATTCTACAAGCTGTATGATTACTATTATACAGCCTAGTAGAAACTAGGATTACTGATAGTAAGAATAACTATTACTATGGAGAATCCTGATTATACACCCTCATTATAGAATTATATAGTAGTTACTATATAATTTGCAACACTAATTTTACCAATGTTTTGGGGATGCATCGGCATCATCTCGATGAACGCCAGAAATATAAGGTATTCCGAATTCATTTTGTAATCTCTTTGGACGGTCTGGTAAGCTGTTCTACAAAATTAGTCTTGCGAAAGCTTGTCAACTTAAATCACGATTTCCATGGCAACCGGAATTTTGCCATTGCTTGTTCTCGCTGCATCACATGAATCTCCATCCATTTCTCCACCCACTTCTTCCAGCTCGTCCAGCTCATCCAACTCATCCAGCTCGACCCCGCCGTCAGAACTTGAAGGAGTTCCCTTCGGCCCGATAATCTATACTTGAAAAACGCCAACATCTTTACCATTTCCGGGGAAATTCGAATTCTTTTCTTGGTAACAACATCATTCATGCGGGATATCACGACTCGGAGGATGCGGACATGGCTGGTATGACCAAGTAATCTTTTGCCATATCAAAAAGAACAGGGTATGTGCCTTTTTTGGCTTGATAGAACTCAATGACACTCTTTTACCGCCCATCTATTTTTGTAGGAGGTATAGTTAAACTTCGTTCACCTGAGCGACAGACAGTTCGTCGTCACTCAAACGTGTCAAACTGACGGATGCTTCCTCAGAAGACGATTGAGTTTTGCCCCACACCCCACTATCTGAGGTGTGAGAGGCCCTACGACTCTGTTTATTGTCGTAGACTCCCTTATAGCGATGGTAAGCATCTTTGCATCGCTCCTCTACCCGAGTTATGACATTATCCGGGAACCATCTTCGTCTGAAATACTCGAGCTACCTTCAAGGATCAACAACAGAAGCAAAGTAAAGGCTTAACATCCGACCAGTATCAGTATCATATATAGGATAGTATGAATAGAGTTTGTGATAGGCTTCCCGTATTCCTTTAACTAGGTACGTTCGAGATAAAATTAATAAGTTCCTTCAAAACCTTTTGAATGTAAGGAATGGTCAAATGAACCGTTGGTCGCTTGGAAGCCTGAAGCTGAAGAGTTGGCTCGTGATAGATGGAACGAACTTTCTTCAAAGTCGTCAAGTAATCACATTCCGATGAGCTGATTTCGAGAACATCAAGATCAATGGGAGGTAGGAATAATCTATTCTCGCAAGGGAATAGAATGACCTTTCCCGCAATCCACACTTCTACACCCACCGAAGAGACAAATTGGCCCCAAAAAATTCACTAACCCTGTACGAAATCGTACTTTGTTATAGACAAAAGTACGATCCGATGAGCCATCGTATTCGTACCATCGTACAGCCCCAAATACGATGGTGTACGAAAAGTTCGAACACTGCCTAACAGTGTTGTGAGAATCGGGTTTTTTGTGGTGTTGCACGTAAGCGCGTAACCACGCATAAAAAACTGGCCGGAATTTCTTACGATTACTTGTTACGTGAACTGCGTGACTAGTAATTACTTGTTAAGTGAACTGCGTAACTGACGGCCCAGAAAATGTCTTGGCTGTAGCCCTGTCAATGGTTGGTCTCACGGGCTTTATAAGTACGGGGAGGGGGAAGAGGGACACTTTGGAAGAGATGTTTTCACCACCATGCCTTTAGCCTGAAGGATGCTAGTTTTTCCCCATTTAATTCAAATAGAGAACAATGCGGCATTCTTTGTGGTCTAAGCCTTTTGGCGAGGTAAGGTTTTATTTTGACCGCGTTTGTAGACGGCGTCATTGTGAACATGGCTGTGTGTCTCTTGGCGAGACAGGACCCAGTCTGCCGTCGATGAAATCGAATCCTACTTTTATGATGTCTTCAGCCGTAACGCAGAGGAGTTCGAGGAAGATTTGGTAACATATTCCAAGTATGGGTCGAGAGTGATAGGAATTAGTCATGCAAAATCTCTGTGTCAATCTAGTCATGTTCAAGAAAGAGATACTGACTATTATCTTGAATCCGAGATCGATGTGGAAGATGTGCATGAAGTCGTTGCCTACCTCGAAGGGAATCGAACACGCCAGTGTCTCAACATCATGATGTAACACAAAGACCGAAGAGAATATACTCCGATCATATATCGAGTCACAAGAAACTACTTAGCCCTTCCGGCTATTTCAGCGCCTTCCGAAGCTCTTTCTTCTCGGGTAACCGATATGGTAACAAAAACGAGAGATCGGTTACATCCAAGCACGATCAAAATGTTGGCGATCTGAAAGTCTAGGGCTATCGTAACGGACGAGTCGGATATCTCGGACATGACGAACGTTGCCGAAAAAGTCGGTTGTGGGGAGGAGATTACCGGTCAGGAGATCGATGATGCATCTGATGACGATGTAGCCACCGAAAACGACGAGATGACTTTATAAAAACAGCGAATTTTTTATTGTTTGCGGCAGACATACGCGAGGTTTTTTGTCTAAAGATATATAGTTTTTCCCTTCTATTACGTAAAAAGGGAAAAATACACATTCCCAAGTCGTGTTGAATTTTCCTTCTTTTTCGTGGGTTCGTAACAACGAACAACGCTTAAGCGCATCCTTACGATTACGTAAATAGTAATTAGTCCATTCTCTTAAATACGCGCGTAAATACCAAGCCTCCGCGCGTAATTACGTGCGTTTTTAGTGCGATTGCTCGTTGTTACGAACGATTTCACTTCACTGCTGCCTAGGCTCATCAAGCATCCTGCATATACCACCAAGCTGAAACCGGATCCACTGGTCAATAAGTAATCCGTGGCAATTTGATTTTCATACCCGACTGTGCTTTTCGGCACCGCCTAAATGAATACTCCAAACATATATTGCGTGCCTTGACTAATCAGGAATAATACCATACATTTCCACAACGACCTTTTAGCTGGTGTACGGGTCTTTCTGCAGCGACATGGAAAAAGTCTTGAGCCTGCATCGAACAGCTTTAAAACCATTTAACAGTCCTCAAATCACACACAAAATGTCTCAGACAACGCCCATGTTTTACAGGATCCAACAGCTTCGGTCCACCATCGGAATGCCGCCGCTGGTGCGCAAAAATATTGCCGCTTTGGGGCTTAGGCGCAGAAACAACGTCGTTTACCAAAGAGTGTCTGTGGCCACGGCACACAAGCTCCGGATGGTGAAAGAATTGGTGAAGATTGATTTGTTGGAGCCGCTGCAGGTTCAGAAAATGAAGAAACAAGATAGCACGACCTACCCTGCCGGATTTTCGAAAGTCGGCCAGCTTTAGCGTGAATAGCCTAATACATGTACATATACGGGTCACGCGGTGTAGTATCACACGTTCTGTGGGATAGAATTGGTGGAATTGCTTCGAGTGATTATTGTATGGGTACGGTGTCCAGATTTGACGCACAGATCTCGGTCCACTTTTGGTGTTTTTTGGACTACCGGGTGTGAATATCCGCGGAACGTTATTTCTCCAGCACCCACACAGCATCGCTTTCCTCTTTCTCTTGAGGAAATCGTGGCATGGCCCAAACGAGCTCAAACTTTTATGTTTGTGGCCCATTATCTGCGATGCAATGGTTCTGGGTGTTCATTCAGCTGTAACACTTGTATGCCTTTTGAGCTTGGAGTTGTGCGCTTTGTATCACCCCGAGTTGGTTCACAAAAGTTCATTTACTGACTCCCAGCATGATATTTCCATCTTCCAACTCAACAAGATCGGTATCTCGAAAGATAGGTCCGTTTTAGCTAGAAAACCACTGTAAAGAAACATGGATCTCCAATTGCTTCAAGGAATTGGTCGCCTGTGCCACGTAGATCTTGAACAACCTACTCAAAACTTGGCTAGTGTTCTTCAAGCCAGCGAAATCGCTCTTCCACTCGTTCAAGAGTCGCTTGAGGCGTGTCACTTTGTAGGCATACCCTTGCGATTGATAATCGGGAACACCAAAGGAATTGTATAGCACCAAAAGCCGGACGTTAAGCTCAATCATATTTCGGACCAAGATGCTCGCAGGATTTCTGGACAGCTCCATTTGCTCGATACACTGGGCCGCCTCTAGCATTATCTCGAACATTTGTGCTAGAAAGTTATACTGCACCATTATATCCTTGTGCCCCGCTAAAGTATCAACTCCTTCTGCAACCATCGATATATCAATACCAATAGTCGTTGCGGTATCTGTGAACCCAGAAACGTCGAATTTCGTCCACAGAATCCTCGATCTCAAAGCCTCGAAACTCGCCGACACTTGTTTTTCCACGGCTTGGAGCCTGAGTGCTTCCAGATCATTCCACCCGGGAATATGGTCATTTTCCGCCTCTGAGACCGGAACTGAAATGCCACCCAGTTCTAATTCTGATCTGCGGTTGCTTGTAACGGCATGGGACTCCACTGTTGCGTTGCTCGATGGTTTGTCGCTATGACTGAGACCTGATGATGCTAACATCGCCAACACACACAATTCGTAGACAAACATTGTCAGATTATCAACAAAACAGGAAAACGTGAACAGAGTTGAAGGCACTCGCCGTCTGTGTCCATATATACCAGTTCGTGGAGGTTTTAGCAGACTTTTCGTAGTCTGTTTGATTCATGATGAATGTAAAGCCCCCAGAGCCATCGAAGTTTGCGCCAAAGATGAGACATGAGGTATTTTTCGGGTTTACATTGATTCACTGGATTCAGATTGAAACTTTTGTTGAAATCCATCTATAAATTGGGAAGTGCACATTTCATGGTTAGAGTCACGAGTATTCTCGATGTGATATCAGGGTTCATCAAATAGATGCTGTACTTTTTTGAAACGTCGTCAGTTGAAGGTTTGATCTCGCCGAGGCTTGAAAACCGGATGATCACATGGGAAATGTTTTCAAAGAAATCTGAGCGTATTGTAGAATTGGCAGTCCCAGCATGTTCGATATTTTGATTTTTTGGGGCTGAGCCGAAACGAGGCAATTCGGGGTGTTATTACCCGTCAAACCTGAAACCTTTCCATCAACCATGGATTATGAGGAATAACGACTTTTGAGGCTACAGAAATTGGGCACTATTCTGGAACAGGCGACTTCCTCTTGATTTCAAAGCTTTCGAACACTGATTCGGGTTCTTGAGTCGCAATTATCGCCGGGGTTGATAGTCGTTTAAAACAGCGAAATCTTCAGGAATTTTATGCTGACACATTACATATAAAGCCGAGACAATTTACAAGCAGAAAGTTCCGGTATATTTCCAAAGATATATGAGATATTATGAGAGGCTCTACCACCATACAAATTCTCACGCTTAGTCTTATATTTGCCACCACAAAAGCATTGCATGAGGAGTCTGAGCCTGATGATGATCTCACATCACATATAACCACCGAAAAGCTCATTGAAATGTTTGGCATAAATCCAAATCAAACCAGTGTGGTGATCGAAAATGAGATGGATGTTTTCACTGTTTTGGGCCATGATATCGAAAGTTTCATCCAAGAATTGCTACTGTTCGTGCTGGAACACACATTTGCGAACGAGAAGTTTGATGTTATTGCTGAAGATTTGCGACAGCAGCTTTTGACGTTTGTAAATCTGATGAATCCCGATTCAAACCCATCCTCAGAGGAAATCTGGCAGAAATTCACTTTCGCAAACTATGCGTTCCAGACTATGGCTGAATCGTCCGAGATTATGAGGCGTTACAATTACTTGGGCAGCCAGGAAGAGCATTTGATCAATTGCATGGGTGAGTTGCGTGTTCGGCTTCTAATTTTTTTCGATACCAATGGATTCCCGAATGTGAAAGACAAAACACTCGATTTTAAAAGAAAACAGTATGCAGTCATCACATCGTTTTTGACGGAAATGTTCGACCAAATACCAAGCGTCCCAATCGGGACACGTTTGGCTTTCACAACACAGACAGAAGAAGTCCGAGAGATACTTCACAGATTGGAGCCAAAAGTGAACATTTCTCAGCCAAAAGGTCATGAAAATGTTCATTCGGACAGGTTTGACTAGCTGGCACATATGAAATATGTGTCGTTGTTTGATTTCGTCGTATGTGTAGGTGAGAAATTCATATAGGACTTGATAATACTCGCAAATGCATTAAACACATCATGGGCACGTTCGTTGGGTACCTCGAGCGGTTGGAACTTTGTTTTTGTTGCTGTGATCTGGTTTTTGAAATCACGTTTGACAAGATCGTCAGTAACTTCTAACCTGTTCCCTGTTCCCAGGATTATTTTTTGTGCAGCTTTTAATGTCTGCTAATCTGATTCTGCACACCATATTGCATTTTATATTTTGTTTGGCCACCTTCTTCCTCAGTTGCTTGTAAGATTCGCTTCTTTGCTCAAAACAGACTATTAAACGAGCGGAGAGCCAGAGTATGGTCTAACGCAACTTTTTTTTCACTGTAAGAAGAGGTTTGCGGCGCAAAATGGTCATTCAGAATCTGCATGGACCATTCATTGTCCATTTCTTTGAAACTGTTACTCACTTATGTTGTGATTTAAGTGATAACTTTTGACCCTTGAGATCTGTGAAGACTGGAGACAACAGTTAATTCGTAGAACAAAGAGTAAATCAGCGTGTTTTCCAAGTTTCACGAAAAAGAAATGAGATCACAACCCCTTTCTAGTCCAAGAAGTCAAAAAAAAACCCCAGATTATGAAAAAACTCATAAAGTCAGTGATGTGCGTTTCGCCGTATTTATGCGCGTAATGCATTCTTGTCGACGTAAAGTTGAAATTTGTATGCATAACCGTCTACGTAATGCGTAATGAAACTTTGGGGACCCGCGTAATGTTTTGCGTATCATCGTATTACGCGAGTAGTTGCGTATTGAGTGTGGCAGGCGGTTTGATATGGGATACAGACTTTTGAAGCAATCTTACATGTTAATATCTATTACAAGGATCTCTAAACGAATTTTTATTCACATCAAGCTGAAAGGGCTGCGGTAACGTCGCTTTGTGGGTCGCGTTGGGTCTCATTGCCCCCATTTTCTTGAGCGCGCGTGCCCAATTGTGCCTCCATGCAGTGATGAGCAAATCGCGTACCGACCGTACGCTGAACACTATGCAGGAGAGAGGATGTTGCAAATATTTGGTTGAGCATTTTCATAGCTACAAGAAAGGTAGATTTTACTTAGATAGTTGTGAAAAATGTCTATAGAGTACAAAAAATGCAGAAAATTCACATGTATAACTTTGGAAGACTTGAATGGCTGTTGAGGTATCAAAGGTTACTTCGTCATCATCAGCGTCGTCGACAATGAGCCAAACCTTCACTTACCCATCCTCTTGCTCGTCAGTAACTTCGATAGGCTGATCAACATCGTCCTCAGTGTCCGCGTTGTCTGGGGATATCGTCTTCTGGAATAATTCCTCGGGACTTGAGAATTGCTAGCATTCTTATCGTTGTTGGCAGAAGCTTATTTCTCTTCTTGCAAATGACATCTCCCATGCGAGAAAATAAAGCCTCAGCCGGTGCAGACATGGAATATGCAGCGAAATAATCTATGGCGATGCGAGAAATAATTGGGGACGCTTCTCGAGTTTTATGGAACGCAACAGGGTCCTGACGCGGGTTTTCGATAGGTTCCTTGAGATACCTCTCAATTTCATGCTCTGAGTGCACGACGTCAGTCTGACTCCCGAAACGGAATCTTCCAAGCCCTGGCGATGAAGTTTGCGTCGGTTTCTAAGGTAATTTTTTTAACGGCATCCCTGTGTTGAACCAGATATTGGGAATAAACGACATAGTCAAATTGTTGTGCGGAAAGCGCGAATATGTTTCAAGTTAGTAAGAAACATAGATGCCTTATGCACGCACCTACCTGGTGAAGACTCTGTATGCGCGTGCGCCTAACCCTTTGGGAGTGTGGGTAACACATCTTGTGAGATGTGTTAGTCATCTTCCCAATCGGGGGTTACTACCAGCCCGATATGTTTTAGACATGTCAGAACTGGGGAGTTACCCGGAGTGAGGCGGCACTTGGCGCTTAGTAATTATTTGTGAAGTTCCCCTCTCGTATTCTATAAAAGATGACTTAATTCTCTGTCTCATATTGAGAAGAATTAAGCAACTATCCCTCTTTCTAAATGACTGACTCTACTTCACAGATTACTATGAGTAACTACTTCGACTGAACCTCATGAAGAAGCTGTCACCAGCTTCGTTCATTCAGTGCGTAAGTATGAGCTCAAAAACCAGGTGTACCCCTGGGTGGGACACACGGACTATATGCATGAATTTTCCGCTTCTGCGACCTCGTCACAACACAAATGTGTCCTGCACATATACCCTCCGTACGGTACGGAGTACCGTACGCTGAGTACGCTGCCTGCCTCCGTACGTACGGAATTTGGTACGCGTACGCTGAGTACGCGATTTGCTCATCACTGCCTCCATGGCTGTTGATGAATTCAGAACTTCCATGAGGTTTGGAGCCTCATCAACCAATACCGTCTCATCAGGAGGTTCTCCACAAGGCCTTCGAAGTTCGAGCGGTCTTATCGTTAATGGAGCTAACCGATTTCTTTCTTTTTTGATAATAATTTTTCAAATTCGAGAGAAGAGCGACTCCGAATGCCCTGACATTGCTGTTGACCAAGTAATCCTTTGCGATTCGACTCGTAATTGGGTATTTTGGGCTTCCGGTCTAACCCGCTTCACTAGTGAAATGGATCCCTACACCGTTTGAAGTAAGCGGCAAACCATGAATTGAGCAAGAAGTTTTGAACGTTCTCGCAAAGATCTTAATGGCGTAAGAGAAATTGTAGACTGTAAGACCATAACAATTTTTAGGAGAGGAATCCTGCTACATACTCGAGCGAGTTACACAATTTGCAAATGTCCGAAAAGTGATCATACGTCAGATATAGTATGTAGAAGAGAACCTGAGTCGATTTCTAGATGTGGCCGAAGATGTGTTTAAGACGTTTCAGAAAGAGCCGATGTTGCATGTTCTGAAACGTCTTTATTTTCCACGCAAATTTCATGCCCGATCACCAGAGAAACTGTATGAGGGCAGGGTATTTTGCTTTTTCCCCTTCAAAGATAGTTTTCTGGATACCTTCTAAGCTTCATACAAAGCTTAAAAAGAACATTACGCAAAACGATACGCAATCCACTACGCGAGGCTCGAGTAATCGTAACAGCTTGCGTAATGCGTAGTAAACGTTTTGTTACGGTAATACGTCGACGTCGAGCAAAAGGAAATTACGCACAACACCGCATAAAGTGATATATTTCGTGTTGCACCTGCACCTCAATATCTCGCGCAGCCACTGAGAGCACAGGCAATTGTGCGTGTCGCAGCGTATATGCACACCTGGAGATATGGTGAAAATGTCGTGGGGCTATCGACTCAAACAAACTTATTCCAAACTTTTCCCTAGACTCGCCTTTCCAAACCCCTGGCTCAATATTCACTGATTTTCGCGCAGAAATTAACCAACACATACCCATAACCATGTTTGTAAGAGCCACACAAAGAAATAGAGTCACCACTTCGGTCTTTAGCACTACTTTTGCCATCTGTTTTCTCCTAGTGGGTGCTAACTCCGTCCTCCCGTGCCCTGTTGACCCTGTGCATGGAAACGACTCGGTTGTTGACGAGAGGTTAAGTCGCCAGGAAAAAAAGGTATTGAAGGATAATGTTTAAAGCGTTTTTCGGGCATCCCCAAGGCCTTCATATGGGCTGTACTGGCTCGGTCAATCACGAGCGTTCAAGTCCATGTTCAAAAGCATGAGCTGTCAAGGTTTTTTGGGGGCTTCGGTGATTGAAATTCCAGAATAGCCTGTGTCCAAAGGCACTGGAAACATAGATCGTCAGGCCTGTCTTTTCCTGTTTCGCCATTCCAAGAAAATCAACCATCATGGAGGTTCTTCCGGCAAAACACTCTCGCTAAAAATCGATGAGGAACTCATAGCGATGCCATTCCAGTATGACTACAAAACACTTTGCATTGTTTCTCATGAAGCATACACGAAACCACAATCATTCATGGTATCTTTCCGTATGGATCAACCAATCACATCGCGCATATTTCACATAGGCAACGATATTTTCATCGATGCTCAAGCACGTGACCTGACGTACATGCAGGCATAGAGGCCTTTTCAGCGCCCACACGCTCGCACTCGCATATAAATGCTAATCCAAATTGCAAATTGCAAATTGCAAACTGCAGACACACATTCATAGACAGATATCACAACACATTTTCATAGACACATATCACAACACATAATGTACTTGACAGAATTGACTTACCTTTCGGTATCCGAAACACTCGATAAGACAAATTGTGTTACCGACAATTGGTATCCATAATTGTGACAACACTTTATATCACCTTCCCCATTAGGCAATACGTAAACATCATTGGCGCACTTCAAAAGTCAATTTCCCCACGAATATGAATATGGAGCTCCATCACAACCCTCGCTCTCTTTTGCACTCTTCACTACTCTCGTCATGCTTCAAAGGAGTCTACCACAAAGACCGCATAAATATGCATATGCGAAGACTCTTCT
>JAKTUB010000297.1:22438-36958 GCA_030556465.1 Metschnikowia picachoensis
GGTACTATATATAAGGGACACAATCGCGAGACATATGTGCCTGAGAGGAGCGTGGCTCCCAAACCCCAGGCATCGGTGAGGGGTTATGTGTAGGTCGAACTACATGCCGCAGAGGGGCCTATTATTCGATTCTGACGGGTTTGTTTGGCTAGTGTGGTGGCGCGGTTGGTAGTTTGGCTTGCTAAGTTGTGGCTCAGAAATGTCTTCCATAGTTGACCTCTGCGTGGACTAAGTTAGCGATTTTTTCTCGTTGTTTTCTGAAAATACTGTACATGGGCATAGGACGCCCAGTGTTGCAATAACTATGCGAAAAATAATATATTTCAATATTATTATATATTTCAAAAATTTCCTCATATATTCATCATTATAATTATAATGTAAATATGGAATATATAATTACTATGTTGAAATATATCGCCTTATTGGAGGGACTCAGTGCTTATGTTCTAGACCATGAGTGTGCTCTTGAACGTCCACCTTGACCATGGCGAGGCTACTCGTATCTCATTCAATTCGATATGCTACATTGTATTTCACACACATGCATCAGTCAAGATTCGCAGTCTACGTCTCTTGTTTCTAGCCTTTGAAACTTACTTTGCGAGTATTTAGCGGCCTGAGTTTAAACTGTTCCAAGAATTCCCAACAGGTCATCATCGTCGTCGTTACAGTCATGATCACTTTGCCCAACCGATTCTGTGACCTGTAGGCGATCAGTGGTTCCTTCACCTTCGCCAACTTCCACCACCTCGTATTCTTTGTCGAAGATTGTCTCAGCCTCGTCTAATATCACGCCTAGGGATTTGAGAAATGCTAAATTCTTAATTGTGTTTGAGCTCAAGCGGTTTCGTTTTTTTTGTTACCACATCATTCAATCGGGAGACTAAAGATTCACAAGACGCGGACATGGCAGGCGTGGCCAAAAAGTCTCTTGCCATTAGATAGAGCACGGGATAAGCTCTCTTTCGATTTTCATAAAAAGTGCCAATATCCTCATCGCCGTGCTCTCTTTCCTCCGAGAGATATGCCTTTATCTCGTCAAACCGCCCAGACCTGTCACGACAGAGAAAGCTCTCGCGCATACTCCTCGCCTCATGATTTGTTTGATTGAAGTCAGATTCTCCCCTTCGTGCACCAGTGTAATTAGATCCCGTCGTCTCCACAACATCAAGATGCCGCTTATAATCGTCGTAAACTTGATATATATAATCCTTGATTTTACCCAAGACCGAATGAGAGTAGCCAAGCTCCTTAAACACATCCAATTTCAATCGAGGATCGAGTACTGAGGCAAGGTAAAGATTCTTGATCAAACTGATGTCTTCACCATCTATGGGATAGTAAGAAAGAAACTTCTCTCGCGCCTTCTCTATGCCAAATGCGAAAGAGGGTTGCTACTCTCAAATCCTTTAGTTTGCCAGTCCTCAAGCTCCTCCAAAATCCTATGAACATAAGGGATTATGAAACCAACTGTCAAGCTTTTGTGAGCTTGGAGAGTAATTTTAGCTTCCCGAAAAATCCGAAGTATATCACGAACAGTTGGTAAATAGCTCCACTCTTCATTGGAGATGTTGAAGACCTTGAGCTCAAGTGTCTTGCGTCTAGCTTCAGACAAACGACTTGTTCTCGTCAAAAGCTCAGTGATTTCCGGTCCAAGATAAATGAATCGATCGATCATGTTGTAAGTCGATAGCCCTCGAGTGTCATTGCTTTTCATACGCTTTTCTGGCTCCGCCGCTCGTCCTTCATCACGCTTGCGATCGGCGACAACTTCCAAAAAGGAATTGTGCAAATAACGATGCGCATCGATATCGTGAATGATGCTGCGGACAGTTTTGGGCAACTTTTTCGTCTTGATGATCAAATCCTTCAATTCCGAAGGTGCGTCTTCTCGTTGAGTCTTTCCTTTGTTGGATTGAAACTCTTGCCTTCGGGACGTGTGAAATTTAGCATAAAAATGCCTAAAAGTGCCTTATATATTTCAAACATATCTATTATAAATTCCGCAGAGCAAAAATTATACTGAATTACTCATATATTTCGTGAAAAAATTATTTTTCGTGATTTGAGGCATATTCATATTCATATTATTCGCAAATATAAATATAGTATATTTGCCCAATTACTAAAAGCGCGCGAAAAACTTATTACCGGCAACACTGTTGGGGCCTGTACCTCTTGCCCGCAGACCGTTTCGCAACCCCAAATCTCATTAATTCACTTTTAGCTCCAGTAAAAACCACTGGAAAGTGAAGAATATCTCGTCACAAATGTCTCGTGTGCTCACTCGCAGCCTAGCCACGACTCTGGGGGCGTCGAAAAGTGCGTTCCAGGTATTTGACCGTGCCGCTAAGCGTGTCCAGCGCCTGAAAACACCCGCAACAGACGTTTCTGCATCAAGAAAGGCTGATTTCCTCCGAGACGAGGTATCGTTGCGTACTATTGAGCGGCTAGCATTCATCACCAGGGATTTTACGCGCACGCTCGATTTCGGTGCTCATCTGGGCAATTTGGTCAAGAATTTGTGTACTGTTTCGCGTGCCGAGGAAGGCGCCGACGACACGGAAGTCGAGATGATCAAACAACTTAATGCCGATAAACTAAGCGTGTCTTCGAAAATAAAAGAACTCATTATGCTTGACTCGTCGCGCGAATTGTTATTTCGTGATGCGGATCTAAGCCCCGATCGTGAATTTCCAGGAAAAATTACCCGCGTAGTCGCCGACGAGGAGGCGTTTGACGCACCGGAATTGGCCGAGAGCGAGCAATTTGATACCGTCATATCCAACCTCTCGCTCCACTGGATAAACGATCTCCCGCAAGCGCTCGCCAACATCAACCGCGTGTTGAAACCAGACGGCCTATTTATGGGCACGATTTTTGGCGGCGACACGTTGTATGAGCTTCGCACGTCCCTCCAGCTAGCTGAGCTCGAGCGCTTGGGCGGTATGTCTCCGCGCGTCTCGCCATTGGTGCACTTGAACGACGTGGGCAGTCTCCTCAACCGTGCAGGCTTCAGTATGCTTACGATCGATACCGAGGATATCGTTGTAGGAGGCTACCCAGACCTCGTCGCAATGTGCACGGATTTGCAGCATATGGGTGAACAGAACAGCTTGCTTGCGCGTGCACACACGCTCCCGCGCGACGTGTTGCTTGCGGCTAACGAAATCTGCAAAAGCTTGCATGGCGAAACCGGGCCTGACGGAATTACAATTCCGGCTACATTCAGTGTGATCTTCATGATCGGATGGAAGAAGTCTGATACGCAGCCACAGCCATTGGCCCGCGGACTGGGCCAGGTCAACTTGAAAGACGTCTTGGAAGAATCATGAAGCGGTTATTCTGGGCATTCTCGATAAGGTCGACATTGAGACAGGTGTTTTCTGCATAAACTGTAATGTCGCCCGTTTTATTCACCGAGGCTGTTGAGCGGAAGCAGGCTGCCAGGCTTCCGGTTCAGACAAACCTAAGCACCCGTTGCAAAAGTCATGATATTGGTCACTGACGCCCGGACTTTTCACAATATGCTCACTAGAATCCGGGCTTGTGTGCTGAGCTCTTGGAACATTCGCCCGTGATCTTCGATCACCGCTTTCAGTTGGAGCATGGGACTTGCATTCTCTGGCTAGATATTGGACGGAATTTACATATGTGGCCGCCATGTGTGATTATACTATGCACGAGTGACTCCATAATCGTGCATGAACTCACTCAAGAGCTGCTGGCTCAAGTCCTGGATAATGCATTGTCTACCAGAGCCAAGCCGACCCAGTCGATAGAACATCATGCAAATTTTAAAAACTAATCGGGACTTCTCAGCTGTTTTGGGTGCACATGACTATGTATAGAAGAACAGAAACACATTTCCATTAAAACCCGCGTGCCCTTTGCAATAAAGGTACATGTTGCGTGTGAAAGATTACTTTTCCCAACGGGATCTAACTTTGAAGTCTGATACTTCTGGCTCCCATAGAAGTGCAAGAGTGAAGATGAATTACTTTTCTCCCCCATAAACTACTAATGATTCTAGCAGAGCATATCCACCGTTGAAAAACTGTAATCTGGAAAGATTTGGGAAGTGTAGGTGCTCACACAAGCGTCTTTTTGATCTAGCAATTTCACGAATATTCAACTTCAGCTAAACCTTGGTAACACCACACAACGATTCTCCCTCGGCAAAGATACCAAGAGTCAGAGAAAGGAAAGCAAACCATTGAGAGCACCATTATGATGATTACTACTAATGTTTGAAACAGTGGCATAAAAACGATTCGAAAGGTCTCGCCTTCAGCCTCTTTTTTCGTTACTTTTCTGAGCACAGTAAGACCTGTTTATGAAGATCTTGGTTAAAGACATAACCCGGCTTTATCTTCTTCAGCATCGCGAAACATTGTTTTTTACACCATACTTGCGCTCTTCAAGAAGATTACCTGGGCACTATTTCTATTTTTGCTCAATAGATGATCTTTGTAAACAGGTCTTACTGTATTCAAAGCGTGCAAATAACAATTCCAAAAACTGCATCATATTCAGTGCCGAAGCTACACATCGTGACTTGATCTGCAAAAACTTCAAGACTTAACTTTCTGAAAAAGGCTATCACAAAGTCGTGATACGGAACCCATGGTCTCGAGAAGTATTCGTTGACCAAAATCGGGTACTCCTATTTCTTCTCCCCCGGCGCCCGCTTACTTCTTTATCGATCAATCATTACAGTAAGTGAGGCATACCACACATGCACGTCTTTGGACGGCATGCCCCTGATTATCAAGATTCGGGATTATCCCCCTTTATACCCCTTTTATGTCCGGTTTTTATTCGCGTTGTGCCACTTTTCTTCTTCACACGGCTGGACTCCTATCGGACAGTAACCCGCTTAGAGCCCCGTCCAGTCGAGTTTCCGCAAACGGGTCAATAAGAGAGCAAAAATGATGAAAATCATGCGGAAAATAGAACTGTGGTAAAAAAATGGCAGAAACTCCCCAGACCGTCTTGTGCTAGTGTTTCTTAGGGATGGGTTGTTCATACGACGAGACAAAACGCAATGCTCATGAGCTATAGAGACTCCAATCCGGAAGTCGACACAACAAAATGCCAGAAAGCTTAAGGGTAAAGGAGGTGATTATCAACCATTTAAAAGAAACACTTGGCTTGCTCGAAAGGCACTTCCTGATGAAATCGTGTTCTTTTATGCGGCAACACCTATTGACTTGAGATGATCAAATTTGAGGACAAATTTCAGAATGCTGGTTTACATGTTCTGGGTCCAGTACAAACACAAACTCAACATATCATGCAAGTCACACTCATTGGGGGTTCAATAATAGCAGGCACGTAATTACACCTACGTGCTTGTCGGGACGTATATGCGGTCACCCGTATGCTGCTTGTCATACCCTTCATGGTTATCATTCAGTCTTTCGTCCAGCCCTTGATCATACTATACTCATGGTCAGAGGCTCATGGCCCAAACGACGACGGCTACCTCTGTGATCCAAAATTTTCAGCCTATTCACCGTCTAGGTCGACGAAAAAGAACGGCGTGACTTTCCAGCCTACACCAAAGAATCTTCAATTACTACGTGAAGGCAAGCAGCAAGAAACATCATTTTTCCAGCGAAATTGCCTCTGGGCCATAAATTTCAAAGGCCCTTCTTTTTTTTAAAGATATATCACATTATAGGACGCTCTCGTTAGAGTATGACAGGCACACCCAAACAAGCGCAAAAACTATACAACATACAGTATAAACCTATAATAGATCGCAAAGTCACCCCAAGCATCGTGGCGACACGAGATCTTTCATCGGAAATGAATCCGCTTTGAAACCTCTACCCAGAATGAACTCAACTAATCAGACTTATCAGACTGTCATCGGCCCATGGGGTTGGTCCTCCCAAGAGCGCGAGACAATAGTCGATTCAGGAGGGGGGCGAGACTAACACCATTCTCCGCCTCCCGGCGCCGTCCTGAATACGCCTTACGTGCCACTTTCACAAACCAATTGAGGTTGCGCAAGTTTGTAAATGATTTATCAGTAGGTGCAAGCATTTCTCTCAAGTTCATTGGCCTCGGAAAGCCTATTTTGTTCCACCAGTATCTGGAGCATGTGCACTCATTGTAGAGGTGAGCTAACATAGCCTTTGAAGATACTGTTTCTAAACACAAGAGACATTCCATGTCCCTTCCAACCTTCGGTGCATCGTGTATGGGCACATAGGACCCGTAGTTAAAGTGATGAAGCGCTGTAAAGTCATTTCTTAAGAGCCACTCATATTTTTTTAAAGATAGATCACAACTCATGCTTGTACATCTCTTTCCATAACTTTTTCCAGCGTTGCGGCTTTCTGGCCTCCCGGCATATTTCCAAAAATCTCCTTGGCCGAGCCACTGGGGCTTTCTCTTTGCTTTTCTTTCTCAACAATCGGATTGCATCGGCCCTTAACCCACCTGCTTCCTCGTTGGTAATCTGGAATTTTCCTTGTGTTTCTCCGATACTTATTGCTTGTTCCTGGATCACACCGGTTTCCATGAACCCTACCCTTTCAGGCCGGGTCACCGTCCGTGTACCAGTTACAGTCTTTTGCCAGGCTTCTAGATACATTCTCTCACTATGCGTGAAAGTCCAGTCAAGGCTTTTGAAGTACGTCCGCTCTGTGTCGAGCAAAAATTCAAGCCAGCTCAATCCTTGTATTCGGTGTACTGGTACATCTGCCAGTCGGTGTATGATCTTGCTCATGTGGTGTAGCATTTTCAACTTCAAATATCTTGTGTACCAATCAGTTGCATCCATCAAGGTATTTGCTAGTACCGCTGCTCTGTGTCCTTGCAATTGAACCGCAAGTTCTATGACTCCATACCCCCCCTTTTTCGGGCGAGCATAAAGCTTTTCCCTTCCGATACCGTAGAACACTCTTTGTATGGCATCATCCATAGCCTTGATTTCCTTCTTGGACATACACTGGACCAAATCTTTGTATACCAATGTCGAGCTCACGTACATATTCGTAGCTTTAGCTTTTGTTATGACATCTAGTTGAGAGTATCCTCGCTTAAAGCTGATGAAAGGGAGTTTAGCACGCACAGCACTCCAGTCAACACCTTTCAACGGTAATCCCAAGTACTTCAAGTCCTTATCTCTCACGTACGTTTGTGTATATATCAACGGCGCTAGAATAAGTTTTAGCCCCTTCCTTTTTCCTCACCCTCGTAAGATTACCCGCTGAAATTAAGCATATCAATAAGCGGAGGAAAAGAAACCAACAGGGATCGCGAGCTTATCAGGTCTATATGAGGATATACGATAACTTGCATAGTGCACGCGACACAAGGACCACAGGGGAATAGAGCCAGGAATAACCGAACCTCGGTACTGACCCTTGCCTCAAAGATAGCTTAAAGCCAAGATTCTTCTCGTTCGTCGGACAGAGCGTTGAAAAGCTTGTTCCATTCAAGTACAATTGTATAGCACCTTGAAAAACGAAATGCTTGGTTGCGACCATTCCAGGTAGACAGCACTGTTTCCCGTCCGATCAACGTTAGTTAACCTGCCTAGGGCCTTACTGAGTAGTGTAGTGGGAGACCATATTCGAAATTAAGGTGTTGCAATCTTTTTTCATTTTTCGCTTCTGATATCGAATTTCTTTCGTAGTTTATAGTGAATTAAGATATCTGACCGGCCGTGCTTGTATTAGATATCATCTTCTGGAGGAAGCATATAGGAAAGTATTTGGCTTGTTAAACATATGGCATAAATGAATCTCATATGTAACACACCACATCATAACAACCCGACAAGGTTTGTGCGGTAATCGCTTACAGCTTCTTTTTTAAAAAAATCCTGAAAACCATTTGTTGCTGATTTCCACAATAAGTAAAAAAGAATAACTGGTAGCTAAACATCAGCTAAACATCAGCTAAACTGAGTAATATGCGATATCGTCGATTAATCCGTATCATACCGCTCCTACTGCAGTCCACCATCCTGGAATCTTTGAAATTTGCGTAAATTGAAGCTTTTATTTGTTGTGCTGAGAGTGCGAATATGTTCAAGTTAGTAGTAACATAGAAGCCTTATGCACGCACCTAACTAGTGAAAGTTAACCTCTCTATAAGCGTGCGCCTAACCCTTTGGGATTAAGTAATACATTTGTAATGTATCACCCATGTTTCAAGACGGAGTTACTACCAGACCAACATGTTTTGAATATGTCAGCATCAGGTAGTTACCCGAAGTATGGCTGCACTTGGCGCTTAGTGATTATGTGTGAAGTTCCCCTCTTGTATCTCTGTAAAAGGTGACTTAATTCTTTGTCTCAGATTAAGAAGAATACAAGCAACTACTCTTCTCTCTTATAACTGACTCTACTTCACGAAGTACTAGGAGTAGCCTCTCCTCTACTACGACTGAACTTTATGAAGAAGCCGTCCCCAGTTTCGTTCATTCAGTGCGTAAGTATGAGCTCAAAGACCAGGTGTATCCATTGGTGGGACCACTGACGCTGTGCACGAATTTATTGCATCCACGACCGCGTTACAACAATGTTGGGGCCTTCTTATAGCTTCGGACACAGCAGTGTTAAGCAAAACGGCGTACTGCATTCCATACGTACGCCGTACACCTACGGTACGGGTACGGAGGCAGGCAGCGTACAGCTCGTACCGTACGCCAGAGACAGGCAAAAAGTGCGTAGCCGCGTAGAGAAGAGAGCGTAGATCTTGTATGCAGTACAATCTCTATATGGATAGATAGCCGGTTTTAAGGGTATTTCAATGGCTAATTTTCGAACAGCCCCTCGTATGCGTGCCCATAATTCTTTCCGAACCGTGAAGTCGCAAATTGCGTGCCTTGGAAACGCGTGAACCGTGAATGTTGTGCCTTAGATTATTAGACGCGCCATGTTAGGTGTTCCATTTACGCAAGTACTACGAGTATTGCCAAGCAATGCACCTCCGATTTTCTTGACGCCAGACCCGAGCTAGAGCTTTTGAAGTAAAAAGAAACCTTTGAGCTACTTACTGACCATGATCTTGCGACAGATTATGAAGAAGAGTAGGAGGATAGTCTGAACATTTTCCTGCAATAGACCACGGACCGTGTTGCGCGCTATCGTAATTTATCGTTTTTCGTATTACGAAAAACGACATTACGATGGAAATGACGAAAAACGAAAAACGATAATTGAAGTCATCAAAATCGTAAAAAAAAAACTATAAAAAAAAACGTTAAAAAAACGTTAAAGAAACAATTTCGCCTTTTCTTTGGTCAAGTCATGTCAAGCGCCAAACGATTTTCTTAGATTTAGGGTTGGAGCCCCAAATATGTGGGGACATGCTGGTCCGTTATTTGGCCACCGCTCTCAATCCAAAGTATAAACTCAGATATTTTCAACTCAGAGAATCTTTTCCGCCTGCTTTGGTTGATAACATCAGAGAGAATTGGAAAGGGTGTTTAAGCTTTATCTGAGATACTACGAAAAGAAACAGGGAAATGCGGGAAGCACCTCACAAGGCGACCAATGCTCAAAGGCAGTTGATGATGCGGGAACCAAACGCTTTACTTTCTTTAGTGAGGATGAGTTTTCTGATGACGAAGAAGACGAAGTCAAAGCATATCTCTTCGAAAACCCCGAAGACGGAGATGTCGTCACTTATTATCGGTATAATAGAAAGAGGTTTATCATGCTTTATAAGCTTGCGAAAGATATTATGGCTATCCCAGCTATGTCCGCGCCGGCAGAATCCTTCTTTTCAATCCTTGGTGATGTAATCACGAAGAAGAGAAATAGATTGTTCCCAGCCACGACCAAAATGTTAGCAGTTGTCAAAGATATGGTGAGAAAAATAAGGCCTGGTGACGAAGAACTGGGTGTGGAATCTGATGATGATAATGCTGGAGATGATGTGGAGTTAAACGATATGATTCTGAAAGAGATCGACGATGTTAGTCGTGACCACATGGAAGTAGACATTGCTGAGGCTATTGAGATCAATTGAGGTCGTGACCTTTCTGACGACTGAACGTATTTTAGCAATGAAGCAGTTAATTTTCTTGCATGACTCAAAGTAGATAGATATATATTTCTCTAAAACAAGAAAATGTTACCATCATCATTTCACCGTGCTGAGGAAAGGAGCGAAGACTTTTCGAACAGAAACAATTGGCTCGTTGTTCGGCGAGGTTGTTAATGCAGAACCCAGATCCACTCCGGCGAAATCATAAGATAATAACGATAAAATGACGATAAAAAAACGATAGAAAAACGATAAAAAACGATTTACGATTACGATGACGATAATTCCAGGTCATCTTATCGTTTTTTAAAAAACGATGACGATAATTCTAAGTCATCGTTTCGTAATTCTTAATTTTATCGTTTTTCTACCGTAATTCGCAACACTGACCACGGTCACCAGTGCCATGAATTCGCTTACTGTCTTTTTCGAGCAAATGTTTGTACGTCTGGCTTCATCTAATTATACCAGTGTCTTACATTTGTAATTAACGCTACATGCTTGATGTCTCTATTCCCAGTAATACTATCGACTATACGACATCATTCATGATACATACCCAAATTTTGAGACACAGCATCCTTAATTCTATGCTACGCGACACTTTAGTAGCGTAGCCCGATTTTCACGCTACGCATGCGTAGCGTAGGCCTTTTGAGCATCTCTGCCGTACGCCGTTTTGCTCAACACTGCAAGAAATTACACTTTGAATGGTTAGTTAGTTCGAATGAATGGTTTTCCTCCAGGCGCGTTATTTCTCATAAGAAATACCATATCATTATTGGACAAACAAAAAGGTGGTATGCAATATTTGTGAAACTTTTGAAAGTGTTAGAAGACTTTCGTCACTGAATTCTTGGTTTTTTTCGTAGATATGTTGCCAACTTCCGCGAGCACGCGCGTTATGCCCGCGCTTAATTGCTGGGACACTGTCAACGCTTCGGAGCAAAGACGCCCAAATGTCACCAGATACAGTTGTAATGGTTTCGGCACGACAGCGCTGCACGCAGGGCAGTGTTGTTAGTCATGGTGATATTGACTATATCATGGAATATTATGACTATCCATAATACTTTTGGGTGATATTAATATTATATTATAGACTAATTATATTATATTATGGGTGGGATATTAACGACGCATAATATATCATAACATCTTCGTCCTGAAGTTCGATGACTCCGGGGATTTAGTGCACCGAGATTTTCATGCACCCCAGTGAGGCCATACAATTCGAAATATACTACTCAGAGGGGCTCTTTACGAGTGCCTTGTGTTCTCCCTCCATGTCGAATTCTTATTAAATGCTGCTATTAACGAAGCAGATCTTCACAGACTTACTACCGATTTACATCAAATTTTGCGGAGCTTAACGTAGCCGACGCAATCCTGGATCGAGCGAGTCATCCATCTTAAAAGTCTGTTAGTATACAACTAAAAAAACGATAGATGATGATGCGAAGTTGTAGGCCCATCAGTAAACGAACGTGGTCATCACGCTATTGTTTTACTCGCTTCGAACACGTCATCGGCAAGTCTTCGACACGTCATTGTCTAGCTGTCCTTTCCCGCAGAAGCCCTGGCGGCGCCTAAGCAGCCAAACCCTCCGCCCCATTAGGATAGCAAAATATATTAACTATATTATAGGACCGCATAATACTTTTTGGCAATATCAATATTAATATTATAGTCATATTATATTATATTATCATGCGAATATGATATATCACGCGCAAAAAACCAATGACTAACATCACTGCCGCAGGGAGCGACGGAAGAAAAGACCCTTTCTCCACCCGGATCCTGTTAGCCCTTGAAGGATTTAGTGACAACTCTAAGCTGAGTCCGAAGTATTACATACTTGAATACACACTATACAAGAACTCTCACGTGTTCTAATAGACACTGTTCTACAACAACAGATGACTTCAGCCTACATCTAAATTTGTGTATTATGAGTGTCAAAGATTTGGCAAAAGTTTCGTTAAAAGGCTTGTTAGCTTATTAACTAAGTGCATGTGAAAAATGCCGGCCGTTGATATAGACCGAGGCATAGCAGCCCTTGTTGGAAAACCTGAGAACAGCTTGGCAGATGTGCTAGCACACAGGCAGCTTCCTACGTTTGTTAACCGTTTTTACGTGGTTGGGCGAAGAATAATCTAAGCTTAATCCACGGTGTAGAATTCCTGTAAGATATAAATCTATTCTAAAATTGCAAGTAGTAAGTGAAAAATTCTTCAGCATCCAGCATGAAAAATCTTCACAGTATCGTTCTCACTTGTCACGTGATCGTCCCAGATATCCAAAAACCAACAGCCCTTGCTTCCTTCCGCATTGGACATTCAGCTAGATCCATTGTTTCAGCTAACCTCACTTTGAGTTTCACATGAATTCATTGTGTGGCAAGGCTGTGTCACGGTTGAATGCTTTAACCATTCTCAATTGCACTTGCTACGCCACCCTTGTAGACCCTAGTAAGCGTCCAAGGAGAAAGAATTTTTTTAGTCAGCACAACATCGGGGATCGCTCACAGGCCATATGGTCACGTGATACTCGACGCCCAAGGCCTCTTCTGCACCAAGCACTTTCCCGTCATTGAATCACATGGTCCTATAAGTAATTTGTCTATTATGTCAATGAAATCAGAAACTGGAATGCACCAGCAGATTTCATGAGCTCCAAGCACTCGAAATTACCGTTTCATTGGCTTTTATGAACTTGTAAGCAGAATCCTCCTCACAACACGGATAGTTCACCGTCAGTTCATGCATCTATTGTATAGTTTCTTTAGCCCTACATACCTTACCATTGTCGATTCATTGTTCGTGTTGTTTCACTCAAGCATTCACGCATTTTCGCCCATTGTTCGTGGGCACTTCCAGTATGCGTGCAAGACTAATATTCCGCTCGTTTTCAAAAGGTTTTTAGCAAGGAAGCCTTGGCACGATCATGCTTACAAATACATTTGCAAGTTCTTACTTATGGAATTCAAATAGAATATATAAAGGATCTTTGAAATCCACTTGAATCTCTAAATCTCATCATTATTTCAGAATACATAATGAAGTTGACCATTTTCGCCTTGCTCTCCGCCGTGGCCCTTGCCTTGACCACAAACGCTCCCAACCAGGACAGCACGCCGATTCTGGACGAAGTTGACATTCCAAAAGGGTTCCCCAGGAATGTTGAGGAATTAGGCAAGATGGTGGATAACTTTAACGCCGAACTGGATGCTGCTTGCGTGGACGAAATCGATGTGGAAAAGTGGTATTTGGCCAAGCAGAAACTCTTGACCTTGGAAGCCGCGGCCAAGTGGATCTATTCCAAATTGTCCAGCGACGAACAATGGCAAATTGACCATGAGATCGTGCAGATCCATGTGTACTTGTTGCCACGTCGTGACGCCTTGGCTGTCGAAGCTTGTAAAAATGGCACTAAAAGCGCTTACTGCGAGTACTTCAAACCGGCTCACTAAACAAGCAAGCGATGTGCTGGAGCTTGACATAAATGCATTTCTGATTGGCTAGTTTTCACAAGTTGGACTATGAGAAAGGCACCGTGCAAGCTTCAATCGGAAGAAAGATTGTTTCGAAACAGGAGACAATATATGAAAAGGAGAGAAAAGGAGAAAAAATGAGAAGAATGAGAAAAAAGTATAGCTATTATGTTTATTGCTCCAAATAGTTATCAATGTTTGCTTTTACCTACATGCGTATCCTGTAAAATTACCTGGTGATATTCGAGATGCTGCTACAGGTTGTGAATCTTAGATTTATCCATATATTTTTCAAAGAAAAACAGAAATATATACGAAGAAATTCGACTTCAATACTGACCAGTAAGATTACCTAGAGTCTATGGTTTCTTACGACTTGGATCTATTCACGGCGCTGTAAGGAGATATACACAATGGGTTTCTCGTGGCTTTATACAATTTTATTTCAGATCAGGCTCAAATAAACAAATAATGCTTTTCCACAAGAGATAATGGTTGTGAGATTATTCAGGGTAAGCCAAAAAACCATCTCGTGATTCTGTTTGAAACAGTTTATCTAAAGCTAACTGTTCAGTGACCATATCATCAGATACGGTCAGGTATTCCACATGACACACAAAGAATTGCCAAATCAGTTGCGTGAAGTGTAAGAGCTTCAAAAATATTGGTATTTACCTCATAATTCTCGGATTTTTTGGCCACATTTAGGCAATGAAAAAAAGGGGGTGTCATGAGAGAAACCATGAATGGCCTAGTCACAATTTACAACCCTTTCAGCATGATTCTTTAAGAAGATCCAGAGAAAGTCTGAAGTAAGCCATTCATACGTGATAACGAAGCAGTTATTAGTGACCTAAAAAACAAACACTGATTCGTCACTCTTGGAATGCAAAACTTAGGCAACCTCGAGTCACGTGGCAACTTGCGACTAAACCCTCTTTCTCAATTGGGCGACCGTACTAAAGTTTCCCTCTTCAAACTTTGTTTCCCCTTTTTGTGCTTAT